>PVJS01010242.1:0-48483 GCA_004027185.1 Glis glis | reverse complement strand
TTTTTTTTTTTTTGCGGTACCGGGGATTGAACGCAGGGGCATTCTACCTCTGCGCTATGCCCCCGGCCCTATTTTTTATACTTTATTTTGAAACCGGGTCTCACGAAGTTGCGGAGGGCCTCACTAAGGAGAGAGAGAGAGAGACAGAGAGACAGAGAGAGACAGGGAGAGAGCTGAGGCTGGCCACGAACCTGGATCCTCCGGTCTCCGCCTCCCAAAGTACTGGGATTACAAGCGTGCGCCACCACGCCCAGCTTATTCTTTATTTTGAAACAGGATCTCACTGAGTTTCAGAGGGCTTCACTAAATTGCTGAGGCTGGCCATGAACCTGCGATCCTCCTATCTCAGCCTCCCAAGTACTAGGATTACAAGCGTGTGCCACCATACCCAGCTTATTTTTTTTTTCAGTACTGGGGACTGAACCCTAGGGCATTTTACCTCTGAACTACACCCCCTCAGCCCTATTTTTTATTCTTTTTTGCAGAACTGGGAATTGAATCCAGGGTCATTCTACCTCCATGCTACACCTTCAGCCCTGTTTTTATTTTTTATTTAGAAACAGGGTCTCACTATGTTGTGGAAGGCCTCACTAAGTAGCTGAGGATGGCTGCATACCTGGGATTCTCCTGTCTCAGCCTCCCAAGTTCTGGGGTTACAAGCGTGGGCCACCATGCCTGGCTTAATTCTTTCTTTTTCTTTTTCTTTTTCTTTTTTATTTTTTTTTTTTTTTGCAGTACCAGGGATTGAACGCAGGGGCGTTCTACCTCTGCGCTACACCCCTGGCCCTATTTTTTTATGCTTTATTTTTTGAAACCGGGTCTCACGAAGTTGCGGAGGGCCTCACTAGGTAGAGAGAGAGACAGAGAGAGAGACAGAGAGGGAGAGAGAGAGAGAGAGAGAGATTGATCGATCGATCAATTGATCGATTGCGCACGCATGCGCATGCGAGCTGAGGTTGGCCGCGAACCTGGATCCTCCGGTCTCCGCCTCCCAAAGTACTGGGATTACAAGCGTGCGCCACCACGCTCAGCTTTAATTCTTTATTTTAAAACAGGGTCTCACTGCAGAGGGCCTCACTAAGTAGCTGAGGCTGGCGGTGAACCTGCGATCCTCCTGTCTCAGCCTCCCAAGTGCTAGGATTACAAGTGTGCGCCACTATGCCTGGCTTATTTTTAATTTAATTTTTTTATTTTTTATTAATTTTTTGCGGTACTGTGGATTGAACCCAGGGGCATTCTACCTCCGAGCTACACCCCTAGCCCTAGTTTTTATTCTTTGTTTATTTATTTATTTAGATTTATTTTGTTGTTGTTGTTGTTTTTTGCAGTACTGGGGATTGAAACTAGGGGCGTTCTACCTCCGCGCTGCAACCCCGGCCCTATTTTTTATACTTTATTTTGAAACCGGGTCTCACGAAGTTGCGGAGGGCCTCACTAGGTAGAGAGAGAGAGAGAGAGAGAGAGAGAGAGAGAGAAGGAGAGAGAGAGAGGTGAGGCTGGCCGCGAACCCGGATCCTCCGGTCTCCGCCTCCCAAAGTACTGGGATTACAAGCATGCGCCACCACGCCCAGCCTTTATTCTTTATTTTGAAACAGGGTCTCACTAAGTTGTAGAGGGGCTCACTAAGTAGCTGATGCTGGCCGCAAATCCGGATCCTCCAGTCTCAGCCTCCCAAGTACTGGGATTACAAGAGTGCGCCACCACGCTTGGCTTAATTTTTATTTTTTGTGGTGCTGGGGATTGAATCCAGGAACATTCTACCTCTAGCTACATCCCCATCCCTATTTTATTTTTATTTTGAAACAGGGTCTTGCTCTCACTATTTGCTGAGGCTGTCCTCTAACATGCGATCCTCCTGTCTCAGCCTCCCAAGTACTGGGATTACAAGCGTGTGCCACCACGCCCGGTTTTTTTTTTTTTTTTAAACAGGAACTCACTAAGTTGCCAAGGACCTCACAAAGTTTCTGCGACTGACTGAGAACCTGCAATCCTTGTGTCTCAGTCTCCCAAGTACCAGATTAGAAGCGTGCACCACCATGCCTGGCTCCCCAGTCCTTTTTAATTTTTTTTAAATTTGGAAACAGGGTCTTGCGAAATTGCTGAGGCTGGCAACCTGTGATCGTCCTATCTCAACCTCACAAATACTGGGATTACAGGCATGCGCCACCATGCCCAGCTCTGTGACATTTTAAAACACTGCAATGACCTCCTTTTAAGATCTGCTCACTTTTATGTGTTCGGTGCCAGAGGAGGAGGATTCAAGGATGTATGTGTATACGTGCACATGTATATTCAAGAGTTTACCTTCGGGGTGCAAACACATACATTTGTCGTTATATCCATGGAACAGCCCAAGGAGTGACGCACTAAGACCCCGGTATCAGTCAGTGTTGATGTATAGATCGTGGGATTACTAGAAATTTTAGAATGTCATTAGCATCATCAAATAGATTTAAAAATGTGCTGTTGTCCATACAAATAACCTTAATGTGTAACAACAGGTTACATGGATTAGTGTTCATCCATATTTGGAACAATATATAACCATTAAAAAGCACGTTGGCAATGACATTTAGCTATTTGATAAATTTCTCATCACTCGGTGCCAGCGAAACAGTAGGAGATGCCAGATTATACAGTCTATACAGCCTGATGCCAGTTTTCCACAATCCTTTTTAAAACTGAAAACTGCCTAGAGAAAAGACTGGAAGGAAATGTGTCAAAATGTTACCTGCGCATCTCTCCAGGTGCTCGTGCGAAAGGCAATTTTTACCTTGTTACTTTTCAGTTTCTGCAATGAATGTGAGTCATTTTGACCTTAAATCTTAAAAAAAAAGAAAAAAAAGGCTGCTATTCTTTTTGCACAGCAAGTCGCTTGGCCCTCGGTGCAGGGGCGGCGCACAGGCACCCGCTGCGCCGCCCCCGCCGGCCGCGGCCGCCCGAGCCCCGGCCGCTCCCGCAGGCCGCAGCGCCCCCGGTGGCCGGTCCGGGGCGGCGGCAAGGGGTGGGCGCGGAGGACCGGGAGGCGGCGCCGGCCGTCCCCGCGCTTCCCGCGAGATCCCGCTCCTGCTCCGCCCCGCTCGCCGCGCTCCCAGCTCCCCGCGCCGCGGCACTTCCTGCCTCCGCGCCCGCGCCGCCCGCCCTCGCCCGCGCCCGCCGCCCGCCGCCCGCCGCCCGGCGCCGCCCAGAGGTGCCCCCGGCCCGGCCGGGTCGCCGCCGCCCGCCGCCCGCCCGCCCGCCGCTTTGTCTCGGGCGGGGCGCGCGGGAGAGGCCGCCAGGTGCCCCCCGCCGCGGGCCCGGGCCCCCCGCCCCGGGGCGGCGGCGGCGGTGCCGGGCCCCGGGGCGGGGGGCGCGCCGGGATGGGCCCCAAGCGGCGGCAGCTGACGTTCCGGGAGAAGTCGCGGATCATCCAGGAGGTGGAGGAGAACCCGGACCTGCGCAAGGGCGAGATCGCGCGGCGCTTCAACATCCCGCCGTCCACGCTGAGCACCATCCTGAAGAACAAGCGCGCCATCCTGGCGTCGGAGCGCAAGTACGGGGTGGCCTCCACCTGCCGCAAGACCAACAAGCTGTCCCCCTATGACAAGCTCGAGGGACTGCTCATCGCCTGGTTCCAGCAGATCCGCGCCGCCGGCCTGCCGGTCAAGGGCATCATCCTCAAGGAGAAGGCGCTGCGCATAGCCGAGGAGCTGGGCATGGACGACTTCACTGCCTCCAACGGCTGGCTGGACCGCTTCCGCCGGCGCCATGGCGTGGTGTCCTGCAGTGGCGTGGCCCGCGCCCGGGGCCGAAACACTGCCCCCCGGGCCCCGGCGGCACCTGCCAGCCCGGCCGCGGTGCCCTCCGAGGGCAGTGGTGGGAGTACGCCGGGCTGGCACGCCCGGGAGGAGCAGCCGCCGTCGGTGGCCGAGGGCTATGCCTCGCAGGACGTGTTCAGCGCCACCGAGACCAGTCTGTGGTACGACTTTCTGCCCGACCAGGCCGCAGGGCTGTGCGGAGGCGATGGAAGGGCGCGACAAGCCACCCAGCGCCTGAGCGTCTTGCTGTGCGCCAACGCCGACGGCAGTGAGAAGCTGCCGCCTTTGGTGGCCGGCAAGTCAGCTAAGCCCCGTGCAGGCCAAGGCGGCCTGCCCTGCGACTACACTGCCAACTCTAAGGGTGGTGTCACCACCCAGGCCCTGGCCAAGTACTTGAAGGCCCTGGACACCCGAATGGCTGCGGAGTCTCGCCGGGTCCTGCTGCTGGCAGGCCGCTTGGCCGCCCAGTCCCTGGACACCTCAGGCCTGCGGCATGTGCAGCTGGCCTTCTTCCCTCCGGGCACCGTGCATCCCTTGGAGCGGGGCGTGGTCCAGCAGGTGAAGGGCCACTACCGCCAGGCTATGCTGCTCAAGGCCATGGCTGCCCTGGAGGGCCAGGATCGCTCAGGCCTGCAGCTGGGCCTCATGGAGGCCCTCCACTTTGTGGCTGCGGCCTGGCAGGCAGTGGAACCTTCAGACATCGCCACCTGCTTTCGAGAGGCCGGCTTTGGGGGTGGCCCTAATGCCACCATCACCACTTCTCTCAAGAGTGAGGGAGAAGAAGAAGAGGAGGAGGAAGAAGAAGAGGAGGAGGAGGAAGAAGAAGAGGAGGGTGAAGGGGAGGAGGAGGAGGAGGAAGAAGAAGAAGGGGAGGAGGAGGAGGAAGGAGGAGGAGAGGAGTTGGGGGAGGAAGAGGAGGTGGAGGAGGAGGGTGATGTTGATGACAGTGATGAAGAAGAGGAGGAAGAGGAGGAGGAGAGCTCCTCTGAGGGCTTGGAGGCTGAGGACTGGGCCCAGGGAGTAGTGGAGGCCGGAGGCAGCTTCGGGGGTTACAGTGCCCAGGAGGAGGCCCAGTGCCCTACCCTCCATTTCCTGGAAGGTGGGGAGGACTCTGAGTCAGACAGTGAGGAGGAGGAGGAGGAGGAAGATGAAGACGAGGATGAGGAAGATGACGATGAAGATGATGATGAGGATGGTGACGAGGTTCCTGTACCCAGCTTCGGGGAGGCCATGGCTTACTTCGCCATGGTCAAGAGGTACCTGACCTCCTTCCCCATTGATGACCGTGTGCAGAGCCACATCCTCCACTTGGAACATGATCTGGTCCACGTGACCAGGAAGAACCACGCCAGGCAGGCGGGAGTCCGGGGTCTCGGACATCAAAGCTGAGCTACTGGGCAGAGCTGTGCCCCTGACCCAGATGGGCAGCACCAGCCCAGGGCAGAGAACTCTCTGGGCAGCCACTGTGGATGGAGCCAGAGGGGGAGCCCCAGGGCCTTTAGTAATGCTTCCCCTGGCCCGAGACAGGCCCAGGGCTGAGCGGTGCCTCACTGCCTGCCTGTTGCCTCTTTCTCAGAGTCCCTTCCGCCCCATTTGTCCCTGGGCTCCAGGGACCAGGTGGGGTGGGTGGGGAGCTGTCCGGTGCTACCACACCGTGCCACCAGTGGACTAAACCACAGAGCAGCCAGGGATGAGCCCTGGAAGCACCCGGCCGGAGAGTGCCTCTCCCCCTGCTGTCCACACCAGGTCTTTGGTGGGGGGACCCCAAAGCCATTCTGGGAAGGGCTCCAGAGAAAGGTCCAGCCTGGGCCCCCACAAGGCTGGCAGCCCCACCCCCACCCCTGGGCCGCCTCGAGAAGCACAGTCTTAACTCATGCAGGCGCCTGAGCCTGCCTCTGCCTGCTTTCCACCTCCCTAATCCCTTCTTTTGGCCCAGTCCATGTGACTTTGGCCCTTGGTTTTCTTTCCAGAATGGAGGTTTCCAAGAGGCCCTCCAGGGGAGTTACAGTGGGTACCTCCCCTGTGGGCAGCTGCAGGCCCCGTGCCTCTCATCCCTCTCTGGCAGGGCCCCATCCTGGGCAGAGGGGCCTGGGGCTGGGCCCAGAGTCCAGCCATCCAGCTGCTCCTTTCCCAGTTTGAATTCAATAAATCTGTCCACTCCCCTTTTGTGGGGGTGAACGTTTTAACAGCCAAGGCTGCATCCTTCATGGTCTGGGCTTGCGTCTATCTTGGGGGACACGTCCTTTCCAGGTTCCCTTTGGTCCTTATTCTGGTGGGAAAGGGAAGCAAGGGTTGAGAGGGTGGCCCTGATTGGGGTGAGGGGCAGGGGGCGCCCTCAACATCCCTATCTAGATGTTATGGAGACTTGGGGAGGAAGGAACCTTCAGTGTGCCCATCTAGAATTGAGGAAGTGTAGCCTTGCACTGCTCTGGGGTTAGAGAGAAGCACGGGGTCACTTGGCTGGGGCAGGAGGGAGGGAGCCAACAGTTTGTTGGGCAAAATGAGGCAATAGGCACCTGAGGATGAGGCCTACCAAGGCTGGTTAAAGAAGACCCTTGTAGGAGTAGGGCCAGGACAGGAAAGGTGTTGGGACAAGGTCCTGCAGCCCAGCTTGGAGTTTGGAGGGACATATGAGGTATCCTTGGATTCCTTTGGTGCCTTAAGAGGGAGCCTTTGTTTTTCTTTGTTTTTTTGTGTTTGTTTTTGTTTTTGTTTTTGTTTGAGATAAGATCTCTCAGTGTTGCCCAGACTGCTCTCAGAACTCGTGGGTGCAAGTCATTCTTCTACCTCACCCTCCCAAGTACCTGGGACTATAGGCACACACCTCCATGTCCAGCTAAGCGGGAGCCTTTCAGTGATTGGCATGAGGACAGTAGCAGGAGGAAGGTCAAGTTGCTGGGAACAGATTGTACCACCAGGAGGCTGCGGATGAGTTGCTAGCTCCCTGTGCAGTGCCCTCCAGGGGCACCCAGTCCAGAGGTGAGGAAGGGCCCTTAGCTGTTTCTACTCTTGCTTCAGGGCCCAGCCCTTCCCTCCATAACCCTCCCTCGTTGAGGCCCTGGGGCCCCAGTGGTTCCAGCCAGGGGAGGGCCTGAGCAGGGCAGGCAACGCTGAGCCCCAAACCGGTTTTCCCACCCTGCCTGGAGCTGGCACTGCACCTCTGGTTCCCTTCCAACCCCTCACCACCCCCTTGCCACCAAGTTCCTCCTCTCTCCACCCTGGAATGTTAGGGGGTGGGGGATATCCAGGTCATCTTTTGTCCCTTGCCTGCACTGGGTGTGGTTCTTAACAGAAAGGCAAAGCCACTATGTACACTGTAAAACAAGAAGGAGGGGTGACTTCCACTCTGGGCTTTCTGCACTTCTGGCACCCCCCTCCAGGACTTCAAGGCTTTGAAACAAAGTGACGGCACACAGGAGTTGGGATTCCCCTTGGCACCACTCCCCTCCCCCATCACTTCAAGTACCAACAAGGCAAATCACTTCCATCCGTCTCCTGCCAACAAGGACACTTCTTTTGCTGGAATTGAGATGATCTCATTAATGATAACACCAGCTGAAGCTAATCGGGCCCTTACTGTGTGCCAGGCACTAAACACTTAAGATGCTTGCGAAGTCCCCATAAGGTAGGGAAAACCATGACAAACAGGCACAGAGAGGTTCGGTAATGTGCCCAAAGCCTCACCATTAGTCTGTTAGGAGCAAGCTTTCTCCCCAGGCTGACCCTAGAAGTCCCCCTTCACTGCTGCTCTGTATCCCTGCACTAAGAAGGCCATATTCCTAACCCTCCTAGGGTTTTGAAATGGAGCCAGTTACTGAAATCAATTTCAAGTCCATGGTAGAATAGCTCCTTAGAGGGAGATGAGGGGTATAGAAATGTCTTCAGGAGCTCTTGCTCCTTCTAGGCCTATAACCAACCCCCATTACCCAGTTTCCATACCAATAAAGGTCTTATGTAAATATTAATATTTTTCTATTTTGTAAGGTTTTTTTCCCCCATTAACCCAGTGAGAACTGTTCCCTTTCACAAAGGCGAAAATAGGGTTAAGAAGTTAAAGGACCTGCCCAAGGTACTGACCTTGAACTCTGATGCTCTCCCTTGGAGTCTGGGTTACATATTAAGTGCCCCACCAGGACGTCTGGGATGCAGGAGTGGCAATGGCCCTATGAGCACAGAACTTGGGAAGAGAGCCAGCAAGGAAGCACTGTCACACAGTCTACCACACAGCCCAGAGTGTAGCACATTATTAACAATGGGCTCCCAGATAAAGCTGGCAAACATGGGGACGCTGCCTTCATTTAGGACTGACGGCTAAAAGCCACAGAAGGAGGAACCCAGCCCCGGGGGTGCTGGTGCAAAGGTTCTGGGGGCTTGGATGGCTTTGGCAGATCCAGGAGTGGTTCACTGGCTGGTCCGCAGGTGGCGAGGGCACAGAGGTGATGCCTTCTTGGGGAGGAGGGGAAGATAAGCACACCTAACTGCCTTTTCAAAGCTGGGGCCCAGGAGGCGGTAACGCAGGGAAAACTACAACTCCCAGAAGCCCCTGCTCCCAGGCGAGTAGGGGATGGTTGCCATGGTTTCAGAAAACAATATGGCTGCTCCCAGATGGGACCGGAGTCTCTGGGTTAGGGAGGCAGAGGCTGATCTGGACGCCTGCAGTGGCGAGAGAGGAGGCATTTGAGGGATCCCGAGGTTGGGGCTGGACGCTGCACGGTTGAAACGGCCTGGCCTTGTCGAGGGAGCCAATGGCGAGCAGCGTGGACGAGGAGGCGCTACACCAGCTGTACCTGTGGGTAGACAACATCCCTCTGTCCCGGCCCAAGAGAAACCTCTCTCGGGACTTCAGTGACGGAGGTGTGTGTTCCTGTGTGTTTCTAAATGTTCTGTCCTGTATGAACGTGTGGGAGGGTTCTGTGTGCATACTGTCTTATTGAGAGAGAGAGAGAGAAAGAAATAGAGATCTGTCTCCTGGGACTTCAATTGTGGAAGTGTATGTGTGTGTGTGTGTTTTCTATTTGTATCTGTGTTTGAACAGTATGTAACCATGTGTATGCCCATTTGTTCTATCCTGTATGCATGTGCTGCATGTGTGTATGACTCCCTCCAGGGACTTTAATGACTAAGATGTGTGTCTGTGTATGTATTTGTGCATCACTGTGTGTGCTGGCTCATTGCTGTGTGTTCTATATGTCTGTCTTGTTGGAGTCTGGTCATGTGTGTGTTCATATGTGTGTTGACACAGCCTGTCCTGAAAAGTATTTGGGGGAGTCTTGTCTGCATGTGTTTCTTTATGATTATGTAGGTGTCTGTGTTTCAGGGATATCTCCTGGGATTTCAATGACAGAAGTATGCATTTCTGTATGTGTATATTTGAGGAGCCTATGTACACACGTGGCTCTGTGCTTGTATGTGTATTCTGTAGGTGCACATATGTGCATCTAGCATGTGTTAGTCCTGCATGTCTACACATTTTGTTCTATGTGTATATTTGTAGAGAGATCTTACTACATGTTTCTGCTTGTGTGAGTCTGTGACTCTCTTTTGGGATTTTGGTGTTGGAGAGTGTGTGTATAAGTGTGTGTTCATGTGAATTTTTAGGGTGAGGCCCCAGGTTCCCAAAGGGCTCTCTTGGAGACTTACTCTTGGTTTTTCTATGCCCTGAGTGAGTGGGGGAAGGGATGCAGCCAGATCTTAGTCTGATCACTTATCTCCCTTTCTTTGTCTCTCTCCCTATCATCCCTCCCCTTCCTGCTTCTCCCCTCTGTACTGGGCTCCACCATTCTGCTGCTTTTTCCCATCCCACCTTTCTCTTCTCTCTGACCCCCACTTCCATGTCTTCTTTCGTCCCCACTCCCTCAGTCCTGGTGGCAGAGGTCATCAAATTTTATTTCCCCAAAATGGTGGAGATGCACAATTATGTCCCTGCCAACTCTCTCCAGCAGAAACTCAGCAACTGGGGCCACCTGAACAGGTAACAGAATAACTGGGTGCAGGAGTGGGACTCTCTAGCCCCCACCCTGAGGTCCCAGGAAGGGCTGTCCTAGCCCTTCACCTCCTCTGGTATGAACTGCCCAAGCTGGGACTGTGTTGGTGGCGGTGTGGGGAGGGCCAACGCAGACAGAACCCATCTGGTGACAAAATCAGGGAGCTCTTCTATAGGGAAGGAGACAACCTCGGGATGCCCAGGGGATCCGGGTGGGGCTCAGATCCTATGCCCTTACATTCCCCTAGAGCTGCACACTCAGGACTGCGACCACTGCGCCCCCTCGCTTCTTGCCATCACCCTCACCTCATTTCCCATGGGACCCAGTCCGCCACCTCTGTGTCTACCCTGTAGGAAGGTGCTGAACAAGCTCAACTTCTCAGTGCCAGACGACGTGATGCGCAAGATCGCGCAGTGCGCTCCGGGTGTGGTGGAGCTGGTGCTCATCCCGCTGAGGCAGCGGCTGGAGGAGAGGCAGAGGCGCAGGAAGCAGGGCGCCGGCCCCTTACAGGTGCCGCCCCATTTGAGCCTCTCCCGCTGCTGCTGGTGAGGGGTGCTTCCCAGGCAGCCTTTGAGATGAGATTGGGGAGCGGTGCCTGGCTAAGAGAGCCTGGGCTGGGGGGCTGCAGAAGGGACATGGGGCTTCGCGGGGATGAGTGTGCCTGGGCTCATAGTGGACCACGGAGTTTTTTGTTTGTTTGTTTGTTTGTTTGTTTTCAGGAGCTGGCTCCTCAGGATGGCTACATGGATGTGGGTAAGGTGGCTTTTCCCCCCTCTCCCTCCCAGGGATGTCCTTCCTATCTTTTGTGGGGACAGAACAGGACTCTAATGAGGTTTCTTCTTCACTTGCTTTGTCTCAGGTTTGTCCCAAAAGGCCCCAGGGGAAGGGGCACCGGACCCCCAGGGAGGAGGACAGCTCAGGTAAAGAATCCGGGAGCTCCTGACCTCACCAGACTTGGTAATATTCCCACACAGGCTCGACTGGGGTGTGGGGCTGGCCGCGCTTGGGGAGGCGGGGAGGCGGGAAGCCAAAGAAGGGGAAGAGCAAAGGCCTGGCGAGGGCACTGGCTGGAAGGGTAAGGGTGGGGCTGGAGGTCCAGGTGTCCGCTAAGATGCTTCCCACCCCAGGGGGGGCCGGTCAGCGCCCGGGCCTCCTGGGTATAGGCAGGTGCTGCAGGGCGACCCAAGCTTCGTCCTCCAGATCGCTGAAAAAGAGCAGGAGCTGCTGGCCTCTCAGGAGACAGTGCAGGTGAGGGTGCACTGGGAAGGCTTGGGGGGCAGGGGCAGGGGCAGGGGCAGGGCAGCGGGCCGCCGGGCTTGACCGTCTGCACCGCGCGGCCCAGGTCCTGCAGATGAAGGTGAGGCGCCTGGAACACCTGCTCCAGCTCAAGAATGTGCGCATCGACGACCTCTCCCGGCGGCTCCAGCAGGCGGAGCGCAAGCAGCGGTGAGCGCGGCCAGGGCACGCGGGAACGCCCCAGTACCAGCCAAAGCCCAGACGCCGCGACCCACCCACCCACCCACCATCGGACGCACACGTGCAAGGGCGGAGCCAGCTGCTTGCCCGCGCCTGCTGTGGCCCTAGTGCCTCCCTTCCTGGGGATGAGGGTGAGCGTGGGGGTGTTGGGACAGGAGCCCTCGGAGCGCAGGCTGGGGACTGAGGGCCTCCTTACACTCCACCCGGGCCAGGAGAACGGATCGCTTTCCAGAGCCCAGAAGCAGTGTGCGGAGACCCAGCGTGCCCCCCAAAGCAGTGCCCAACATCTGGGGCCCCGCGGTGGAGCTCCCAGCGCTGGGCCTCAGGAGGTGGTCCCCTGGCTCAGTCCACACCTCCAGAACCAGGCCCCCGCCCAGCTCTGAGTACAGAGGTGTCTCTAACCAGGCTAGTTCTCCCTGCCCTCAGCCAGGTGGGAAGCAGACCCTGGAAGTCGAGTGGCTCCCATCCCCCTCTTGGGTACTCACCTGGGACCCATCTTGGGGCTGGAGACGGCAGCAGCTGAAGAGCAAGGGGTGAGGAGAGGGACCAGTCAGGAACAGGGGACACGTCTGTCCGCGGGTGCCTATAGCAATTGACCCAGCCCACAGGGTAATTTTGGAGTGCCTGGGGTGTGTGTATGTGACAGGGCTGCCCTCATTAAAGGTGGTGGTGTACTTTCTTTCCAGTGCCTGCCTTGTCTTTCTGCTTGGATCCCTGAGGGCAGCAGAGTTCCTGCCCTACTTGTCCTCCAAGCCGCCTCCCTTGTGGGCCTTGAATGGGTTTCATTTTGTGGGCCCTGTGTGCCCGCTGCTTGGTAGGTTGATGATATCACCAAATATTCACAGTTTTGTGAACTGTGACAGCCTGACATCTAACCCTGGCTTAGACTGATCCCCAAACCCACCCTCACAGTGTACTCCAAACTTGTCCAAACTCAACCGTAAGCTCAGGTGTCTCAATTAGCACCCTTACTATCATAATCCAAAACAACTAACCACACAACTTAGAGAAAGGAAGCTTTATTTGCTCACAGTTATTTGGAGATCACAGAGTTCAGTCTATGTTAGGCCAGGTCTGCAGAGCTCAGGGTATGGCAGCAGGAAGCGGAAAGAGGGAGAGAGCAGGCTCTGCTCTGACATCATGGAAGCAGGGAACAAGAGATCAGGCAAAGGGATTCAAAGACAAAAGCACAGTCCCTAAGGCCACACCGCCAGGGACCTACCTTCTCCAGCCATACCCCACCCACCTAGGTTACCACCCAGTAATTCCATTACAATGGATTTATCTACTGATGAGATTACAACCCTCAAGATTTATATCAACTCTGAACATTAATACATGATATCTTCAGGGGATATTCTGTATCTAACCATGATACCAGGCTTTAGATTCTCAAATATGGCCATACATTTGCCCTCAACCTTACCCATGGACTGACCCTTAACTTGGCCGTGTATATGACTCTCAACCCTGCCCATACACTGATCCCAAGTTCTATGGACTGAGGCCAGTTTTACTCCCAACCTTGACTGAGACACTATGGCATAACCTTAACGCTGATGATTTGCTGACCATCTGTAATGTTGAACAGTTGTGAATCCCGAGATCCAGCAATTCCATTCCTAGGCATATACCCAGCAAATACTCAGGAGAAACTTAAACTCTTGTGTTCTGTGTTCTGAGAGACATGATACAGAAATGTTCATAGTAACACTCTGTAATAGCAACAGAACTGAAAAGAACCTGTATTAGTTATCTATCACTGTATAACAAATCACCACCAACTTAGACACTTAAAACAACACATGTAGCTGGGCGTGGTGGCTCATGCCTGTTATCTCAGTAGTTGGGAGGCTGAGACAGGAGGATCACAGGTTTGAGGACAGCCTCAGCAACATAGCAAGACTCTCAGCAACTTAGTGAGACCCTGTCTCACAATAAAAAATAAAAAGGGCCGAAGGTGGTGCTCAGAGACAGACTGCCCCTGGGTTCAATCACCAGTACAGCCCCCCCCCAAAAAACACAAAACAAAAAACCCCCAAAACATGTATATTAAAATCTCTGGGGTCTTCTTCAGAGTTTCTTACAAGGTTGCATTCAACTATGGCTCAGAACTGTGGTCTCATCTGAAGGGTCAACTGGGGAAGGAGCCATACTCACTTGGTTGATGACAGAATCTAGTTCCTTGTGGGCTATTGGACTAAGGGCTTCAGTGTTTTGCTGGTTGTTGGCAGGTAACTGCCCTCATTTCCTTGCTATGTGGCCATCTCCCTTACTTCACCAAAGCCAGCAAGGGAGAGAGTAAAGAGTGGGCTAGCGAGATGGAAGCTACAATATTATTTAATGTAATCACCAGAGTGATGTCCCATCACATTTGTTGTGTTCTGTTTACTAAAAAAAAAAGTCACTGGGTCCAGTGCACATTCAAGGGGATTGGTACACATGGGTATGAATACCAGGAATCAGGAATCATTGGGAGGCATTTTTCCTCCTTGTGATAACAAAAGGATGAAATCAAAGATAATGGTTCCCTCTGAGAGGAAGCAGAAGGAAGAGATGCAAGAAACATATAACTTGGTGTAAATTATTTGTAATAGTTTAGTTTTTGGGGCAAGTGGAAGATTTGTGGGTATTCATAAGTGAGTTGTTTATGGACAAATGGGGAAAGTGTCATGAACCAAGGATTATATTTAGTTCAGTCAAATAATATAAAAAAATTCAGGGCTGGGGTGTAGCTAAGTAGTAGAGCACTTACTTAGCATGCAAAATGCCTTGGGCTCAATCTCCAGCACTGAAAAAACAATAATAAATGAAAATGAACATTGGTAATTACTCTTGACCTTGATCTGAGCCTCATCCTTACACTCAGTCTGGTCTTAGGTTAACACTGGCTTCTGCCTGATTCTCTGTCTACCTCAATCTAACCAGTGGCGTTGTAGCACCATTCATAGTCCACAGTAGGTCTCCAGAGTTCTGTTCTCTGAAGCTTTCATCCATGTAACCACACCCATAGGCTTGTATATGTGAGGCTGGTAGGAATGGCTTATGGAGAAACCTGGGGAACCATCAGTTGGGGCAAAGTATGGTTCTAATAGAACAGTGGACAAGAATATAGGTTCAGTGCTGGGGTTGCCCCCTCAAGAACCTGTTGGCCTCTCCTTTTTTCTTCTTTCTTGAGGTCCCTCCACCCCTACTATCCAGATATGCCTGAGACTATTCCAACCCACAATCGTATCTCCAAGACCTATAAATCAAACCCTGAAAGCAATTGGAGAGTTTTACTGAATGTTTTTTGGGAATGTGAAGGTAGATTACATCATACATTATAGCTCTATAATTCCTTTTTTTTTTTTTTTGCAGAACTGGGGTTAGAACCCAGGGGAATTCTACCTCTGAGCTACACCCCCAGCCCTATTTTTTATTCTTTATTTTGAAACAAGTTCTCACTAAGTTGCGGAGGGCCTCACTAAGTAGCTGAGGCTGGCCATCCTCTGGTCTCAGCCTCCCAAGTACTGGGATTACAGGCGTGCGCCACTGTGCCCGGCTTATAACTCCTCTTTTAAACATTCTCTTGTTCCTCCAAATTCCCCTTAGACAGCCACTGCCATATCTCTCCCCGTTTGCTCCCCAATACCCTTTCTGGCTCCCATTAATTCTGATTTCCCCTTGTTCATTCATTCATTACTTAATTTTTTTTTTTTTTTGCGGTACTGGTGATTGAACCCAGGGGCATTCTACCTTTGAGCTACATCCCCAGCCCAATTTTTTTTTTTTTTTTTTTTTTTTTTTTTGGTGGTGCTGGGGATTGAACCCAGGGGCATTCTACCTCTGAGCTACACCCAGCCCTATTTTTTATTCTTTATTTTGAAACAGGGTCTCAGTTGTGGAGGGACTCACTAAGTAGCTGAGTCTGGCTGCAAACCTGGATCCTCCTGTCTCAGCCTTCCAACTACTGGGATTACAAGCATGCGCCATCACGCCTGGCTTACTTAAATGTTTATTGAGTGCCTACTATGTAGTAAATGTCAGGAACACAAAATATAAAAGTGTTTACAATCCTGTGGGAGAGAAATACATGTAAAGGGTATTTAGAATTTGTTATTTAAGCCAGGCAAAAGATCCAGCTTTTTTTTTTTTTTAAGTATACGTGGGGCAGCCCCATTCATTTAAGAACCAGCTCTTTTTTTTTTTTTTTTTTTGGTGGCACTGGGGATTGAACTCAGGGGCATTTTACCTCTGAACTACACTCCCAGCCCTATTTGATTTTTTTATTTTGAAACAGGGTCTCACTAGATTGATGAGAGTGTTACTACTTGCTGAAGCTGTCCTCCAACCTGCAATCCTCCTGTCTCAGCCTCCCAAGTACTGGGATTACAAGTGTGCACCACCTCTCCTGGCTAAGAGCCAGCTCTTTCGCTCAATATTGTCTGTGAGAATCATCCATGTTGTTGCATGTATTTAGTAGGTTGTTCTTAGTCACTGATGTATACCATTTTTTTTTTTTTTTGCAGTACTGGGGATTGAACCCAGGAGCATTCTACCTCCGAGCCACACCCCCATCCCTATTTTTTATTCTTTATTTTGAAACAGGGTCTCGCTAGGTTGCGGAGGGCCTCACTAAGTAGCTGAGGCTGGCCATGAACCTGGATCCTCTGGTCTCAGCCTCCCAAGTACTGGGATTACAGGCGTGTGCCACCACGCCCGGCTTGACGTATACCATTTTACAAGTATAGTGTAATTTAATAATTTATTTTATTATTGATGTACAATTTGGATTATTTCCAGTTTGGGGCTATTACAGTGCTGTCAAATGTTTGAATACATGTCTTCTGGTATATAATTAAGAGAAAGGGGAGGAAGGATAGAAGGGGAGGTACTAGGGAATGAAATTGGCCAAATTATGTTATATGCATGTACAAATATGTCACAATGAGTCCCACTATTATATATAATTATAACGTACCAATAAAAAGAGAAATTACTGGGTAAAGGTAGGCACCAATTTTATTAGATACTATCAAGCAGTTTTCTAGGGGAGGTTATAGTTTAATTTTTATTAAAATAATAGAGTTGGCGGGCATGGTGGTGCATGCCTGTAATCCCTGTTCTTGGGAGGCTGAGACAGGAGGATCGCAAGTTTGAGGCCAGCCTCAGCAATTTAGCAAGACCCTGCTTCCAAATAAAAAATAAAATAGAGTTGGGCGTGATGGCACACGCTTGTAATTCCAGTAGTTGGGAGGCTGAGATAGGAGGATCGCTGGTTTGAAGCCAGCCTTAGCAACTCAATGAGACTCTAAGCAACTTAGCAAGACCCTATTTCCAAACAAAAAATAAAATGGGTCTGGGGGTATAGCCTGGAGGTAGAAGGCCCCTGGGTTCCACCCCCTGTACCACACACACAACCCTCATGTGGGTTAAACAAAATACATATGCGGCTACTTTTTTTTTTTTTTTTGCGGTACTGGGGATGGAACCCAGGGACCTTCTACCTCTGAGCTACAACCCCAGACCTATTTTATTTCTTATTTGGAAACAGGGTCTCACTAAATTGCGGAGGGCTTAAGTAGGTGAGGCTGGCCGCGAACCTGCGATCCTCCTGTCTCAGGCTCCCAAGTACTGGGATTACAAGAGTGAGCCACCACGCCCAGTTTATGCAGGCTATTTTTGGTCCACGGTATGCTAACTTGGAAAAAATAGATATGGGACTACACTGGGGGGATAGATATTGGGGAGCATGGAAGGGCGGGGTTAGGCAAGGGATGGGTGGTCTGGAATCAGCCAGTGGAAAGCTCCCAATGTAAGCGCTGGAAGACAAAGAGTCTTCTCAAACGCCAGAGAGCGCACCAGTCACCCAAAATGCTGCTAAAGTTTGTGAAGCTCCCCTGGAGACAGTCCCGGAGCACAGAGAGTTTTAGATAAAGGGAAGGACGCGATGGAAACAATAGCTCAGAAAGATTAATCTTCCAAAAGTGTGCAGATGGGAGACCAGGAGACAGGTTGGGGCCACAGGGATCCAGCAGGAAGGGGGCATCTTGAGGACTCTGCAAAGGCAGCAACCCCAGCCGCCCAAGCCCTCTCCCCTAGTTATGCAGGAAGGAAGGAGCTGCGTGCTCTGGACGGCTTCCTCGCTGGCACTTTAGGGAACCTGTCCCCGCCAGCGCAAATGGGGATGGGGTGTTCACGGACCGGTGGGCAGAGCTGTAGGAAGAACCCATGAAGCGCGGGGGCCACATCTTTCGCTCGCAGGCTTTGTGGAGGCGCCCACACCCTACCCTGCGGGGCTAAGCAAGGCGCATCCCGCTACCATGGCGACCGCCTCCATGGAGACCCGGAGCAGAGGCTGCGGTCCCCCGGGTCGCCCGCACAGGTTCTCCCAACCCCCACCCACGTGCCTTCTTTGTTCTGGCGATTATCTGGGCCGGGCCGGGTTTCCAGGACACGTTCGGGTCCGCTTCCTAAACCGAAACCCCGGGGTAGCAGAGCCGTAAGGATGATTGCCCAGCTACTAGAAAGGACTAGCGTGGCTCGTATCGACTGATGAAGAGGATGTGGACGCCTATGCAGAAAGGCAGCCTTCGGGCATTCCACCTAGTCCGGAGCCCCGCTTTACAGCCGCCCGAGGCAGCCGGCCCAGGGGAGGCGCCTCCCAAGTTGAGGCCGAGAAGGGAGGTGCAAACCCTCCAGCAGAAGGCGGAACAAGGAAGGCGACTTGGAGGCGCTCCTCCTTCCCTCGCTCCTTCAGCGGGATTCCGACTGACCCGCGGCCTGGTAGCTTTCATCGCGAGAATGCGCGAGCTAGGGGCTCACAGAGCGCAGCCGCAACACCTCTGCACGTGACGCAGGTGGCTAATCGCTTGTTGGCAGTTCTCTGGAGCCAGCTCATTGGACTGAAGCGGCCTTCGCCCCACCCCCCGGTCGACCAATGGGTGGAGGCGGGGGCGTGCCGGGAGGCGGGCTGCTGGGGCGCGGGGTTCTCTTCCTCGTGCTCTGCGTTGAGCCCCGGCTGTCGCCACCGCCACCGCCACCGCCACCGCCGCCACCGCGGCGATCGTCTCTGCCCGACTCGGCCCAGGGGTGTGCCCGCAAGGTGAGATTGTCCCTCCTTTCACCGTCGCCAGGTTCCGCCCTGCTCGCGGAGATTCCGCTCCCGGTCGGATTCCTGTCCTAGACAGTCGGTGCTTGAGACCCCACACGCAGTGATAGGAGGGCTGGGGCAGGGGACTTCGTTGTCGGAGCCGGGCTTGGAGGATTCCCCAACATCGGAGTGGGGAGATATCAGGTCCTGGGGACGCGGGTGACCGTTAGCTGGTGGAGCAAGGGTATTTTCCGCGGGGCGCTGTCGCGGGGCACGGGTGACACAGTGGGGGCGGGGGAGTAATGGGGGGTCAGCGTCGTTTCCCGCCGGGCCGCCGCAATTGCTACGGTCTCGCAGTATGACCTTGGACGAATAGCCTTTCTGCGCCTCGAGTGTCTCAGCACCCTCAGGGAGGAGGGCGGTGATGTCTGGGAGTGTGGGCTGGGGAGACTCCTGCGTCAGCCGACAGCCGAGGTGAGGGCAAGGAGCACAACGGATTATCTCGGGGAGAGCCTCCGCCTCGCTGCTCGGGATGATGGACGGATGCGGTATGTCCAGCTGCATTTGTCTCCCAAGAAGAAGAGAATGGGGTGGGAATGAGGGTGCCACACCCACGGGGATGGCGGCTGGAAAGGATAGAGGGTCCCACACCTGGGACCCTGGTGCCTCTGGCAAACAGCAGGAATGATTGGATGTAGGTTCTGGACCTGCGTTCCTGTTAGTGAGAAGGACCCTGTTGGACTGAAAAGGGTGCTCCGCTTATCTTTCCTCTTGAATCTTGGCATTGGGAAGTGGGGGTAGGGCATTATTCTGTTCCAGAGTAATGGAGCTGAGCTGAAGAAGGTCGGGGCAGCTGTCGCCCCCTGAATGCAGATTGGCCTCTGCTTCTTGGGGCTTCTGGGTGTCCAGGGCTGGGCCTGAGTGGAGCAGGCAATCTGAAGGCTAGAGGAGTCTAAGCACCCTCTAGGTGAGAGCAGGGCGAGTGTGGGGAGAAGATGCGGGACAAAGGAGGGGTGCATTTACTGGGGAGACAGGAGGGATGGTGGGGGGCCTTTCCCCAGTGCAACCCCCCCCCCATTTGTGAGAGGGAAAACACCCATATTTATTCTTGTGCCTTCGGCCTGCTAGAGAGAGGAAGAAATGAAGTCAGGTCAAGGCTAGTTGATGGGAGGCTGCTCCCTGACCTGACCTCCAGCCTTGCCTTGCTGTAAGTACGTGGCCTTGCTGTGTGCTCAGTCCTGTGTCAGGTTCTGGGAGGGAGGCAGCCTCGGTGGGTGTTTCTTTTACTGGCTTGAGCTTTAATGGGAGGCTGGACAGTGATTCTGCTGGACCGAGTGCTTGATCCAGGACCCAGCCCACGGTGGACGTAGGGGAGAAAGTGGTAGGAAGAGTGGAAGGTTGTTTGGCCTAACAGAGAGGAAGACCTTGGGCCAGGTTGAGAATGGGGGTTGAAGAGCAACTGAGAAACAAGGCCCTAAGTAAGAGGTTTGGAATATGTCAGCAGCCACACAGCAGAGGTCAAGCTGGAGCTGGTCCGGTGATGCCTGGGGGTTTGGGGAGCTGCCTCTGAGACAGAGAGGTAGTGTGGGTTGGGGGCAAGAGGGTGGCAGGTTCAGGAGCTCCACTTTGCTATGGGTGGACTGACTTTGGCCCTTTCTCCTTTTGAGCTTGGGCCCTAGCGTGGGGCAGCCTGGAGTATCAACCAGCATTCTGTGGGACAGGACTAGGATGCTGACACCCTGGGTTCCTGGGTAACCATCCAGCTGTCTGTCCATTTGCCAGTCCCTGGGCAAAGTAGGTTCAAAGCAGCTTCCTCTCCAAAGCCAAGAAGAATGTGGGCTGGCAGCTCTCTGTGCCCCAGAGGGAAGGGTTCCCCCAGTTTCCCTGAGAACAATCAAGAGCTAAAGAAGCCCCAAAGACTCTTGTCCCAGCTTTTCAGCTCTCCCCATCCTGCGACTGTTCAGGGCTCACCCCGACTTGTTGACAGCCACCCAAGGGGGGGTTGTCATCATTTGTTTTGCTGGGGAGGGCAGATACACAATCACCACATCTTTCTGAGCCCCTCTGGTTGGAGGGGACAGGCAGCTAGGTGGTTCCCAGCACTCTGCTCTGTGGGGACCCGGCTGCTCTGGGAGTACTGAGAAGCTGCAGTCCCTGGGGTCCACTCCAAGGGGTTGACCTGAAACGCTTCTCCGCCAGTGCTGCTCTTCCTGTGGAATTGCTCTTGCTTTAGAAACTAGGTCCTCGGGGTTTGCTTTCAGAGGTCCAGGGCTGGAGGGTGCACTTCCACAGAGCTTCGAGCCCAACTGTAGCAGACCCTGGGAATATGAGGCCACTGCTTATTCCTGTGTGTCAGAGAACTGAGCTGTCTCTCCCATGCAGCCAGCAAGGTCAGAACCTGAATTTGAACCAGCACTGCTACCTCTGGGGGCCAAGTGGCTTGGGCCACAGTGAGGACTTGGCTGGCACAGGAGAAGGCAGGAGGCGCAGTCAGTCTCGGTCTAGGATTTACAAGGTGGCCTCACAGTTCTCTGTGGGCACGGCTGCATCAGGGGAGGCCTGGTGCCCTCATTTCCTGCTTCGAATGAGAAATTTGTGTGGATGAGAGTCTAGCTCCCAAAGGACAGCCCCTGGCAGGTTCTGTTCTGTGAAAGGAGGTTTTGTTTTCCCAGCCTCCTTTGGGCCCTGTGTTCACTTGCCTCCGGTTCTATGAGCAGTTGCTGAGTGACTGCTCTGTCCTGAGTTCTGGCACTGCAGGAGGCATGGGTCCTGCCCTCAGCTGCCTTTCCATCTCAAGGTAGGCATGGGCAGCTCCCTGACTGTGGCCAGGGGGAGGAAGCCCAGCAGGAGGCCACACATGGGCTGGGGAGCACCCTCCAGGGCAGGGGCTATGAGAGTCACTGCCCTGACCACAGCTGCCTGGAGGGCGCTGCCAAGGCCTGTACTTGAGTTCCCCTTAGGGTGGTCATTCATTCATTTGGCAAATATAAACTGAATATAGCTTCTTTCTGTCAGGTGCTGTCTGAGTGCTCAGAACACAGAGTTTGGAAAAATCACAATTGTTGCTTTTTTTTTCTTTCTTTCTTTTTTGGTGCTGGGGATTGAACCCAGGGACCTTATAACTCTGAGCTATACCCCCAGTCCTATATTTTATTTTTTACTTTGAAACAGAGTCTCAGTAAGTTGCAGAGGGCCTCACTAAGTAGCTGAGGCTGGTGGCAAACCTGTGATCCTCCTGTCTCAGCCTCCCAGGTACTGGGATTACAGGCATGTGCCACCATGCCAAACTTATTTTTATTTATTTATTTGGTACTGGGGATTGAACCCAGAGGCATTCTACCTCTGAGCTACAACCCCAGCCCTATTTTTTAATTTTTTATTTTGAAACAGGGTCTCGCTAGGTTGATGAGAGTCTCACTACTTGCTGAGGCTGTCCTTGGAACCTGTGATCCTCAGATCTCAGCCTCCCAAGTACTGGGGTTATAGGCATGCACCACCAATCCCGGCGTTATTTTTATATTTTAATTGGGGTGCTCTACCTCTGAGCTACACACCCAGAGCTTTTTATTTTTTGTTTTGAAACCATCTGGCTAGGTTGCTGAGGCTGAACTTCAACCTGTAATCCTCCTGTCTCAGCCTCCCAAGTACTGGGATTACAAGCATGCACCGCCACACCCAGCTCAATTGCTGCCTTTTTAAGGTGGGGAAGATAGATAACAAATGATCCTAGAAGTGAGAAAGGGGATCCTGTAAAGAGTTTCAGGCCTATCCTGGAATTTGTGGTAGGGTGGGAAGTGCTTCCTAAAACGGGGGTGCTGGGGCTGAGACCCCAGTTAAGGTGTAGACGGGGAACAAGGGATTGTTCCTGGCAGAGGGGATGGCCCGGGCAAAGGCTGTCACGGATAGGCAGTGGGGTGGGAAAGCCAGGGAGGGGCCCTGCACATATGGGTGTGAATGTTTTGTGGAAAGGGGCCCCAGGAGGCTTTGCTCAGCAGCCACTGGTTAAAGAGTTTCCCCTGGGCCTCCAGGATGTGTCCTGGCTGGGGGAGGGGGTACCTTGTTAACACTGGGCTGTCACTACTCCATGGCTGAAGAAGTATGGCTAGAGCAGCCCCTGCAAGGGATGAAGCACCCTTCTGTTTGGCCATTCACCACATGCTCCGAGGCCAGTTTCAGGGGTGGCTGGAAGTAGATGGGTTGGGGGAGACTTCTTCCAAGGCCAGGCTTCCTGGAGACAAGCTGACCCCTGAGCAGCCCTGGCCAGAGATGAGTAGGATAGGGTCGCCTCCCTGCATGCTGGGGCCTGGGAGCTGGCCTCCAAGGGAGGTGCTGGCCTTGGGCTCTCCATGCTCTGGCCTCTCCTGCATTCCATAGGCCTCCTACCAGGGGACTCCTGGGACCCAAGCTATCAACACCCTTCCCATGAGACAGGGCTTGGGTCTGAGTGGACTTGTCTGGCATCAGGAAGTAGGGAGGGAGGTACAGTCTGTTCCCAGGGCGACTCAGCACCCAAGGGACCCTGCGGTCAGGCTCTCAACAGGCCCGTCCCCTGACTTTGAGGCCACCTGGACTAGCCAAGGTCACTCGGGTTACTCATCTCTAAACACTTCATGTTTCTCTGAAAAAATAAAGGCCTACTTATTTATGTAGTACAATTCCATTATATCACCTAACGAAAGCCACTCCTTTCTTAGTGTCATCTACTATACTGGCCACTCACCTTTCCAATTATCTCCTAAATGTATTTTTTTATAGGAAGTTACCCCCTCTCCCATTTCCTTTTTCTTCTTATAGCCGATGTGGTAAGAGACAGGTCAGTTGTCCTGTAGATTTTTCTTGCCTTCTTGGTCCCCTAAGCATGTGTTAGTCTAGAACAGGGGTTGGCAGACGTTCTCTGTGAAAGGCTAGATGGTGAATGTTTTAGACTTTGCAGGCCATATGGTCTTTGTCACAACTGCTCAGAGTAGTTTTTGTTTAGTACAAAAGCTGTCACAGACAACATGTAAATGAACAAGAGTGGTTGTGTTCCAGTAAAACTTTATTTACAAAAAGATAGGTGGTGGCCCAGGAGCCTGTAATTTGCTGATCCCCTATCTAGAACAATCTCTGTTTTTTTTTTTCCTTGCACTTTGGAAAAAAACAGGACATTTGTCTTGTGGAAAACCCTGCCTTCTGGGTTTGTCTCAGTGCTTGCTCGCAGCATTATTTAATTTGTTCTACTGTCCTCTGTGTTTTCAGTAAATGAGAAGTTGGAGCTCGAGGCACCATTAGATCCAGGTTAAGCGTCTTTGGCAGGACTCTCCTGTCAGTGATGCTGTGACTTCCAGTGCCTCGCATCAGGCGGCATCAGCCTGTCAGGTTGTCCCACCATGAGTGAGGGGAGACGACCAGTGCGTGGCGCCAGGTCATGTCATCTCCCCTTATTGCAAATTTGTGTTATTCCCCCTGAGAGCACCAGGCCATCGTTGGTGGCACTTGGGATCTGTGCATATCCCTTTCTGGTCTACCTTTCCCTTGTGGTCCACTCACTGTCGTTGCCTCTGAACATTTGTTTCTTTAGGGGTTGCAGAATGACTTGGCATTTCGTCATGCTTTGTTATTTATTAACAAGAAATCTCCAGTAAAAGAAGAGCTTTCCAACAACCAGTGGAACAGTTCACTTACAAATACGGCCAAGAGACAGGCTGAATTACTTCTCTTTAAGGGGCACTGCGACCGTCAGTGGTGACACATAGGGTTTGGCTTGTTTGTTTTGCTTTCCTCTTTTGTAGTCTCTGCGAATGCTCTGATTTTAAGTATTCCCTCTGTTTCCATCAGTTGTGCTCATTCTTCTTTTTGCCACTTAGATGGGCCCAGCTCAGCCCTTCGGAGACTTCCAAGGGGCACCTCACACTTACTTCTGCACTGAGGTGGCCCTTGGGGAGCTGAGTCGGGAGCCTCCCCGAGACTTGGGCCAGAGTCTGAATGGTGGGTTCAAATAGGGCGCCAGCCCCACCATGGGCCTCTGTTCTGCGTATGGCTCCGACCCACCACCGGTAGGGAAAGCTCCAAGGTTGTGTTTATCAGTGTGGGCCCCTTCTTGCCCACCTCCAAGCAGGCTGTTGACTGACCTGCACCTAGCTGCACTGGGTATATGGCCTGAATATTGTGGCCCTGGGGCCAACCTTCTGGGGTCAGCAATGCCAGAACTGGCCCCTAAGAAATAGTGACAAAGTCCCCCTTCTTTCATGGGTGCCCTTCCTGCCAGTCTCAGATGGGCTGGGCACACGAGGCCTGTGCTGGCACTTTGGCACCCAGAAGCTTAGCACATGCTGGCAGGGCCCTGGTCAGTAGGGTGTCAGGCAGGGGTGAGGGCTTTTGGTGTATTACGGGCAGTGGCTGTAGGGGTCAGGCAGAAGCCCCACTTACTCTGCCGGCCATGGTTCAGGGGTGGTTCTGATCCCTGGCTTCCCCACCTCCATCCTTCAGGCTCCTGCTCGCGTCCCTGGAGCATGGGAGGCTGCTGAGCTTGAGGTGCGGTGTCCGGCAGGAGCTGCGTGTCTCGCCCCGTGGCAGGGAGGGCGTCCATGGCTGCAGCCAACAAGGGTGAGTTCCCTCCTGGCCTGTGGGTTTGCACAAGCTCTTCTAGGGGGCCCTAGGAAAGGGGCATTGTTGCTTGAGGGGCCTGCTTCAGCTGCTCTGTGAGCATGCGTGCGTGTGTATGTCATTTGGAACATGCCGGTGTTTGTGACAGGTCCTGGGGATCACCCAAACTGTAGCTGGGACCCCTGCTGGCTCCTTGACTTGTCACTCTGGATGAGAGTGTGCCTGTGTCTGGTGTGCCAGGCTCCCTGTTGCTCTGCTGGTGGTTGGGGGACATGTGGGGCTTGTGGTAAGTACTGAGACTGGGGAGATGGGCAGGGCCACGGCAGGATATGAGGGGGAATTGGGATTTCATTGAGTCGAGAGGGATATCAGAGGGTTTAGGCAAGAGAGACCCATTAAGATCTTAAGGTCCAGCCGGGCGTGGTGGCGCACACTTGTAATCCCAGTACTTTGGGAGGCGGAGACCCGAGGATCTGGGTTCGCGGCCAGCCTCAGCTCTCTCGCTCTCTCTCTCTCTCTCTCTCTCCTTAGTGAGGCCCTCCGTAACTTTGTGAGACCCGGTTTCAAAATAAAGTATAAAAAATAGGGCCGGGGGTGTATTGCGGAGGTAGAACGCCCCTGCGTTCAATCCCTGGTACCGAAAAAAAAAAAAAAATCTTAAGGTCCGTGGGGTGCCACAGGGATAGAGGATGTGCCAGGCTGGCCCCCAGGGCTTCTCCTCAGTGTCCAAGAACCCAGGCCAAGGCCTCCCACTAAAAGACTCTAGACAGGGCTCTTGGAGGCCTAGGGACTGGGGAGTTCATGCCGTGGGCACCCCCAGAGTGGCTGTCCAGTCCCCGGCCCCGGCCTGGCTCCCCACCACTCTGCCTGTCTCAGCCCTGCTCTTTCGGGCCTTGGAGAACTGGGCCCAGCTCAGGGATAGCCGAGGGCCTTGATGGGAGCTAAGCAGAGAGCCAAGAGGCTCTCCAGCTTCTTCCTGAACCGGCCAGTAGCAGCTGCAGCCTCTCCTAGGTGGGCACTGTGTGCTTTTTAACCCCCTTCACTTCCCCCACCTCCAAGTCCCCTAGAGCCCATTTTTCTCCCTGGGCTTCCCAAGTTGGTTAAGATCATCAGGGATACAGACCGGGGCCTCACGCACTGAAAGACCTGGGAGAGAAGGTGCTGAGGCTGGGAGCTGGCACCACAAAGGCGAGCACAGAGCAGGGCGTGCAGAGGCTGGGCCAAATCCTCCGTTGCCTGGCACTTCGGGAGGGTCTGAAGGATTGTGTCTTCCTGTCGCTGGTGTCAGTCTCCTCCCCATCCCTGAGTGCCCCTCAGGACCACGCTGGGGGAGAACTGGGCAGGGTGGGGGCCTTAAGCCTAATGATTGCCAGGGTCACTTAGTCTTGAAAGGAGCTTGGCCAGTGACGTCAAAGGGAGCCTGGGGCTGGGAGGGAAGAAGAGGGGTGTGGTTTTTCTGGGGGTAGGAGAAACCAGCAACCCCTGGACCCTCTCCCACTCTTCTTAGGCAACAAACCCAGAGTCCGGAGTATCCGCTTCGCAGCAGGCCATGATGCAGAAGGCTCCCAGAGCCACGTCCACTTTGATGAGAAGCTACACGACTCAGTGGTCATGGTCACCCAGGAGAGCGACAGCAGCTTTCTGGTCAGGGTATGTGCACACCAGCCCCATCATCAGCTTTACTCCCTCTGCCTCCTCCCTGGCTCTGCCTGGCCTCCTGGACTGCACCTCCTCTCCGCAGCTGGCTTCCTAGGCATGCTTGGCCCCTCACTGGGCCTGGGTTCCCCGCCTGTAAAATGGGAGGTGATGGGGTCAATGAGACAAGTGCGTTGAGACTCACGTGAGCCAAGGTGAGTAGCTCAGTGGTCGAGCATTGCCTAGCGTGGTTGAGGCCCTGGGTTCAGTCCCCAGTACTGCACACAAAAAAGCAGCAGTAGCAGGATACAGCGGCACACACCTGTAAGCCCAGCTACTGGGAAAGCTGAGGCAGGAGGATCACAAGTTCCAGGCCAGCCTGGGCAACGTAACGAGACCCTGTCTCAAAATAAAAAAAGTGCTGAGGTATAGCTTAGTGATAGAGTGCCCCTGACAATCCCCAGGACTGCACAAAGGGAGGGAGGAAGGGAGGGAGGAAGGGAGGGAGGAAGGGAGGGAGCAATAAAAGGTAAGTAGAGCCCTGTTGCCTCACCCAGACAATAGCAGCGGGAGGCCGGTGTTCAGGCTGCAGTGCCACAGGCCTGGGTTCCAGTCTAGGCCTGCGGTTCTGGCGGTGACTTTGGACAGGTCACCTCCGTTTGTCTTCTCTCCTATGGAGATAATTCACACCCGGTAGAGTTGGTGTGAGGATGGGAGGATGTATGTATGTGATGTAGGTATGAAGCTCATTATGGTGATAACAAGGTGTGACTTTTTGCCAAATCTTTGGCTGATTTAGACTCTTTGTTAGGGTATTTACTACCAACCCAGTGTCTTGTGCATGTTAAGCATACACTCGTCGGGCGTGGTGGCACACGCTTGTAATCCCAGTACTTGGGAGGCTGAGACAGGAGGATCGAAGGTTTGCAGTCAGCCTCAGCAACTTAGTAAGGCTCTCAGCAACTTAACCCTGTTTCCAAATAAAAATAAAATAGGGCTGGAGGTGTAGCTCAGAGGTGGAATTCCCCTGGGTTCAACACCCCCCCCCCACACACACACACAGCAAGCACTCTACCACTGAGCTTCGCCCCCAGCCCTTCCCTTATGTTTTCTACTTGGAGTGCTCCCTTCTCATGGCCATACCTCACATACCTGCCAGAGTGGCTGCTCAACTGCTAGGACACTGTTGGGTCTCCTATCTACTTGGAAGGTGCAGGAGGGAGTCTTTGTAGGGGCTGGGTTGGGGAAGACACAGATTGAGGCCTTCAGGTTGGTCAGTAAGCCAGGGGCTCAGAATTGAGCAGGATGCCTAGTGGTTGGGGCAGAGGTCTGGTCCATGGAGACTTCTTGAGGGGGGGCTTGCTGCCCTGCTCAGAATGGAGCCCAGGTTTGTATCCATTTCTGTCCAACTCTGACATCTTTGTTTTTTTCCCTATAGATGACAATTTTCCCCAAGGGAATAAACGGAATGAACCAAAACTTTTAAAAATAGTTCCTTCCCCTCATTGCAAAATCCACTCATGTCTATGAGAGAAAATTTGGAAGACAGAGAAAAATCTGAAGAGGCTGCTGGGATGTGGCTTAGTAGTAGAGCACTGCTAGCGTGCATGAGACCCTGGGTTCAGACCCCAGCACTGAAATAAGTAAATAGAAATTTAAAAATCGTCACTAGGAATAACCATGGTTGGTATTTTGATACATGTCATTCAGCTTTTGTTTTTTTAGCTTTGTTTCCAAAAACAAAAAGCTGTTATCACAGTGGACATGCTGTTTTTTTGCTTGCTTCTGTTATGAACTGTCTCCTGCCCGTGTTGGGAAATAATTTTCCACAAGATTTAACATCTGCCTGGTATTCCTTCACGTGTCTCATTATTGACTTGGCTGCTTCCCTGTTCCTGGGTGTTACGGTTGTTTCTTTTCTGTTATACGTAGGGCACTGATGAATATCGTTTTGCATATCTCTGAGTATTTTCCCCTGGAGAATTCTGCAAGTAGTTCAGCTGGGCCACAGGGTCACAGAGGGAAGGAACAGCCAGAAAGCCTTCTTGAGAGGTGTGCTCTCTGCCAGCAGACTGTCAGGGGTGACATGCCTTGAGCTTGATCATGTGTTGACATCAGGATGGTCCCATTGAAGAGCTAAAAGCTCCATGCAGCCATTCCCAAACTGCCCCCATGGGTGGGGCCATTCAGCCCTGTAACTGTGAGTAGGAGTCTAGGTGCCCATCTGAGCTTGGGGTACAACATTGCACCCCCCGTGCCTGCTGGACTAGTACTCCCATAAACCACCCTGCTCAGCAGCCACCCCAGCTTGTGACCCTTCACACCACTGGAGTTCCAAGAATGGCATCTGCCCCAGAGGGACAGTGTTGGTTGCCAAGCACTGTGTATGAAAAACAGAAACTGCTTGGCCCATGAACCGGGGCCATTGAGCATACTGAGCCTTTGAGTGGGCAGGCAGGCATCTGTGATCAGGTGCCAGAAGGGCAGGCAGGAGCCTGGGCTCAGTGGTTGATGCCAGGCCTGTGGGCCAGCTGTGGACTGCCACACCTGGTCTAGTGTCTGTTTTTGTTTGGTGCTGAGAATAAAACCCAGCTTTCCCCCGTGCTAAACATGAGCTCTACCACTGACCTACACCCTCAGCCCCTCATGTCCTTTATCTAATTCCATCCCATCCCTCACCCCCTGCTGTGTGTGTTGTCTAGTATCTCCATATGAGTGGCTAGAGACCAGTGTCCCTGACCCTGACCCTGGGCTGCTGGCTCTGGGTGGGTGCTAGTAGTGGCCTGTGCCTTGGGGCTCTGAGCCTCCCTTTATAGGCGGTGGCTGGTGCCTTGTGTGCCACACATGGCAGGAATGGCTAAGTCTAGGGAGGGCTTTTCCCTGGTCACACAATGTGGTCTCCAGCCAGTCATTTCCTGGCTGGACTAGTACTCCCATCTATAAAACAGGCCAGTGAGGACTGTGAGGCCCTGAGACAGATGCTGAGGATTGTGCTGGTTGTCAGAGGGCTTGGGGTATGGACCTGCTAGAGTGCTGGAGGGAGTTAGGTTCCCAGGGAAGCCGGGGCCGGGGCCCACAGGATCATGGTGGCCTGGCCTGGATGGACCCAGGAAGCAGTAAGTGAAGGCACCTCACCCCTTCTGCCGTAGGTCGGCTTCCTCAAGATCCTGCACAGGTATGAGATTACCTTCACGCTTCCCCCGGTGCGCAGGCTGAGCAAGGACATCCGCGAGGCGCCGGTCCCCAGCCTGCACCTCAAGCTCCTCAGCGTCATGCCCATCCCTGAAGGTGCGTCCCTCCTGGGGTGTGGGAGCCCTGCCCTCCTCCAGAAGGCCCAGGATGTGACTGGGAGTGTGCCAAGTCAGGGACATGTGACATCCGCAGGCCCCATGCCCCAGGCCTCCCTTTCTGGACGGAAGTCCCTGCACTACACTGCTGGCCTGCGACTGCCCATCGCCTGATGGTTGCCCCAGCCACAGGTCACTGAGATGGGAGCCACGAGGAACTGGCCTCCAGCCCTCCCTCCTGCCTGCCCCTCCAGAATCACCTGCTGGAGCCACAGGGACTTTGGGCTAACTCCTAGCACCCACTGGTCCCGGGCCTCCCTGGGGTCTCCGGAAGCTCCTCCCTACCCAGCTGGCTTCAGGCCCTGCTCCGCCCCTCACCCCCAGCCTGGCAGAGGCTAGCGTGTCAGTTTCATGGTGACTGCCCGCAAGCCCTGGCTTCAGTTTCATGTCCCCACCACCACCTCTTCATGACCTTGCCCTTCAGTGGACTGAGCTAGAGCCCTCAGGCCTCTGCCTTGCCTCTTGCCACCTGATCAGCTCAGAGCCCGAGCTGCCCACCTGCCATCATTCCCACCCTGTCTTCCTGGGTGTGGATCCAGCAGGCCCTTCTCTAGGAAGCCTGAATTGGAGCCACGTCGGTGTGGCCTGAAGGCAGAGGCACATTCAGCTCACTGAAGAACAGGAAACTTCCTAGGCCCATGTGCCCCTTTCTCTAGGAGGCGCAGCATGCAGTGGGCGGGGTTCCCGAGTGCTGGGGATGGAACTGGGAAGTGGAGGGAGGTGTTGATTGCTGCCTGTCCCTGTCCCTGGACAGGTTACAGCGTCAAGTGTGAGTACTCAGCACACAAGGAGGGTGTTCTCAAAGAGGAGATGCTACTAGCCTGTGAGGGCAACACGGGTGCCTGCGTGCGTGTGACGGTGCAGGCACGTGTCATGGGTGAGTGACGGTGCGAGGCCTGGTCCTGCCTGGAGCAGGGCGGCACAAGACTGGCCTCAAGGGTCCTTGCCTGGCTCTGGGTCCCCACCTTGGCTAGGGAGGTTGGGACCTCCCCTGTCCCTCCACCTGGTTCTAGGGGGCAGGGGCTGGGTGTGGGCCATGTGTGTGGGGCACAGTGGGCACACCAGCTTGCACGCCTGACTTGCAGACCGGCACCACGGCACGCCCATGCTGCTGGACGGCGTCAAGTGCGTGGGAGCTGAGCTGGAGTACGATTCGGAGCACAGCGACTGGCACGGCTTTGACTGAGGCCCGTGGCCCACACAGCCGCCTCGGGGCCCCTCAGCCTTAAACCCCGCCTGGTGTCCTGACATGCGGCTTCCTCATCCTCCCTGGGGTGGGTGTGTGGCCCGGTGTCCACGGCCTCGAGGCCAGCCTCACCACGCCTCTCGCCTCTGCCTTGCCTTCGTTCATCTGTGCCACCACCCCGCCTCTCTTGCGTCCTCTCCCACCTCCTCCTCTCCGTGTGCCTCAGTCTCCTGCCGGAAGAAATGGGTTGAGCCCCCAAGGAGGCTATCTGAGGAGGGGAGAAGGAGAGCCTGGGGTGGATTCTACCCACTCTCCACCCCAAGCAGAGGGGCTCCAGCCAGGTCTGGAAAAGGAGGGAGTGGCTCTGTCTTCAACGCCCCATTACTGCTGCTGCTGCCTGGCCTCAGCCACCTCTCCCGCCCCTCCCTCTTCCCCACTGCTGTCCACGTGAGTAGGAGGGAGGCCCAGTCCCCAGCCCCTACCCCTCAGGTCTGTGTTATTTGGTTTTTAAACGACTGGTTGGGATATAACCCTAAAAAAATAAAACTTCCAGTGAATAGTGCAGGCCAGCGAGTTTTTTGTTCTTGGGTCCCAAGATGGCCAATTCTTCATAGAGGGTCAAGGAAGGACTTGGGCAAACCCATCCTTCAGGAAGCAGCAGCACCACGTGGTATTAGAGCATGGGGCTCCACAGAGCTGCACACAGCTGTTGGCATTTTAGGCCTGGGCCTAGTTCAGAGAATTGGTTGGTTGGGGAGGGGTCTCCTGCTCTGGCCAGAGAGGTCTTAAGGAATGGGGGAGTTCTGTTTGGAATGCTTGATAGGGAGACAGCAGCACCCCCTTCTGGCCAGTTCCCTGCCCTGTGGCCCGTTCTCTAGCACCCATGCCTCCTAAACTAGTTCCACTATCGAGGCCACACTTGTGCAGTACCAGCAGGCTGTGGCTTCCCTCTGAGCACAAATGCTTTATTATAGTCACCTTAGGGTGGGGCTGTTGCGTATCACAGTTGGAGGGAGCTGTCTCACATTTCGCATTTGGGGTAACTGAGGCCTGTGGGTGGTCGGAGAATGTCCTAAGGGCAGTGGTAGGGCTGGGACCATCCCCCAGTGCTCCCTCTGTCCTCCTCGTCCTCCCCCAGCTGCCCTCCCAGCTGGAGTGAGGTGCAAATGGGTCATTCACAGGCTGCCCTTGGGGCTCCCAGCATGCCCTCTCCACATCCCTTCAAAACTGCCTTCACCCTACCAGGTGCCCTTCTCTCCATTAGTCAGTTACTGCTGTAGAAAGCTACATTTGAGTCATACAATTGGGTGGTCAGCAGCTCCAGGAAGGTGCTACTACACCTGCCCCTTTAGTGTCCACTTGTCATATCCCCGCAGCCCAGGGTTGCTCTGCCTGGCTGCGCCAGAGCCCATCAATTAGTGAACGCTGGCCCTTCCGGTCCAAACCCTGCACAACCGACCCCTGCAGCCTACCTTGCTTGGCCTCTTCCTCTCAACCCGTAGTTCAGGTCCGGGTTCACTCTTCTGTTGCATTGTCTTCGAGATCACACCCCCCTGCCGGCTGGGCGCGCCCTCTTGCAAGTCTCCCTTACCCCCTCGGTTCTTGGCCACAGCCCTTTAGCCTTCCAGTCAGTGGGCCAAGCCCCAATCCCCAACCGAGTCTGATTGTTCCCCACTCTCCATCCCAAGACTTCATCCCTCCCAGGTGGAGGGCGGGGGAAGAGGCGCTGACGTTAGGACTCGCATGCCCCTCCGCCCGCACTCGGCTCCCCGACCCAGGGGCCGGAAGAGGGCGGGGCCCGCGCGCCCTCAGTTGGAAAGAAAGTCGATGGCGGCGCGCACGGAGCGATTGGTGCTGACGTCCACGGCGGTGACCTTAATCTCGGTGTCGCCGAACTGCATGGCGGCGCGGATCTCGCGGCGGCCGGGGGGCGCGCCGGCGCTGTCCGGGCCGCCGTCGGCCGGCTCGAGCTCGAGGCTGAGCGCGCCGCACTTGCGCACGCCGGGGTCGGTGATGAAGCGCGCGTCCTCCGCGGCGCAGCAGTACAGGTTGATGAGCACGCGCCGCTGGCCCGGGCGCGCCGGGCAGTAACTGCGCCGCACCTCCTCGCCCAGGGCCACCGACTGCTCCGCCGCCACGAAGCGCTCGAAGACGTCGGTGCACCAGCGGCGGCCGTCGCGCACCAGCAGCTTGTCGGGCGGGTGGCGGCCAGCCACGAAGCGGTTCAGCACGCCCACGCCGTAGGTGAGCGGCGAGCGCCGCACCCGCACCACGCCCGGCGCCTGGCCGAAGAGCACCGCGCCCTTCAGGATGGTGAGGCCCACGTCGTGCGGGACCACGACGCGCAGGCCGCGGGCGCCCAAGGCCGCCTGCACCGCGTGCTGCAGCACCGCAGACTCCGCGAAGCCGCCCACCAGGAACAGCAGCTTCACGCCCTGCACCTCGGGCTTCGCCAACAGCGCTTCTGCAGGCGGGACAGGGGAGGGGATGAGGAAGAGGGAAGGGGAGAAAGAAGCACCGAGGCCACCGCTTCCTGGCCGCTGGCGCCCCCTTTCCCCCCACCTGTTCTCTCCTGGCAACTATAAACTAGCCATTTGAAGCTGGGCGTGGTGGCGCACACTTGTAATTCCAGTACTTGGGAGGCTGAGACAGGAGGATCACAGGTTCGCGGCCAGCCTCAGCTACTGAGTGAGGCTCTCTGCAACTTAGTGAGACCCTGTTTCAAAATAAAGAATAGAAAATAGGGCAGGGGGTGTAGCTTGGAGGTAGAATGCCCCTGGGTTCAATCCCCAGTACCGCACAAGAAACAAAACAAAACAACCCCCCCCCAAAAAAAACACAACTAGCCATTTGAACTACATCCTGATAAAAACACTGAGCACGTTCACTGAGGACTCCTGGCAGTCCACACGGGCTCAGCCTCCCCAACACTACCTCCACACCCTTTCCCTACAGAGGGCGAGGGACCAGGACCTGTGTTTACAGTATCAAATGCCTAGACACTGTGCAAGACAGTGTGCCCACTCTCTAGACACTTTAGTTCATTTAATCCCCATGATAGCATTTGGGGAACCCAGTGCTGTCATCCCATTTTATAAAAGGGGAAGCTGAGGCACTAGAGGTTTCTAACCCGGAGGACTACACATCCTCCTCCAAGCTCTTTTTTTTTTTTTTTTTTTTTTTTGCGGTACCGGGGATTGAACGCAGGGGCGTTCTACCTCCACGCTACACCCCCGGCCCAATTTTTTTATGCTTTATTTTTGAAACCGGGTCTCACGAAGTTGCGGAGGGCCTCACTAGGGAGAGAGGGAGGGAGAGAGAGAGAGAGAGAGAGAGAGATCGCGCGCACGTGCGCATGCGCACTGAGGCTGGCCGCGAACCCGGATCCTCCGGTCTCCGCCTCCCAAAGTACTGGGATTACAAGCGTGCGCCACCACGCCCGGCCTCCTCCAAGCTCTTAATCGCAGTCACACTGCATGCTCCAGGTGTTCCAGATGATTCTGGGTCTCATCCCAGTGAATGGATATGTGACGGTTTTCGGGCACTGATGAGGCCAGTTACTCTTTAATTGGGGTGAGGCACTCACCTATGTGTTGGATGATCCCACTGACTGTGGGCTGAAAGAGCTCATTCATGGCCTCACAGGTCATCCGGAGCATCCCCTGTGAGGACCACTTGATGAAGTTCACACTGTAGGTGGTGAAGGGGACAAGGACCCAAGAGTCAGGACCCAGCTGCTTGCCGCAGCTTGGAGTCCCCAGTCCTCATTTCCTACTCCTGTCTCAGGGAGATGTGCCTGGCGCTGGCTGCAGGTTGTGTGTGAAGGCTGGACACCGGCCCTTAGTCCCCACCCCCGTCCCAGGCAAGAGGAACTTTCCCTTGCCCTGGTGCAGGGGAGCCAAGGAGCACTGGGCGAGGTGGGATGGGGCAAGGAGAAGATGCACCTTCGACCCACCCCCACCCCCATGCTTCTCCCACCTGCGCAGTTGGGGCTGCGGATTCCCAGGTGGGCCTGCTCCGCTGGGTACTCACGCTCCTACCCTGCTGACTCCCATCTGGCATGATTTGTTGTGTGGTACGGATCAGGTGGACCTCCACCATCTCGTATGGTGTCTTGCAGGGGTATTCCATTCCCCAACAGCACACCCTGCCTGAGCCAGGGCCCCTGGCGCACCTGCTCCTGCGCAGGGCTGTCTCTACGTTTTGGCCTCGCTGCTTCCGATAGAAGTCAATGAAGGAGAAGGGCAGCGAGATGTTGAGCGCCCCCGCACGGTGCGGGCCTGCTGTGCGTTTGCGGGCTTCGAAGGCGATGGTCAGATCCACCCAGGCTGCCGGCCGTTGCCGTTTGAAGGTGGCGATGAAGTCCTCGCCGAAGATGCGGCAGAGCAGCTGCTCGAAGGCCAAGTCCACGCCCACCGCGCCATAGGGACCGCCTGCAGTGGGGCGGGGCGTGGAAAGGGTGTCAGCGCCCACCCGGCCGCCAGGGGGCGTTGGCGGGGCCGGTGCCCCGGGCCTGCTTAGTAAGTAGCAAGGGCGCTGCTAGCCACTCACCAGATGCCTTGTACAGCTCCTTCAGGGTGCCGTGGGGCTGCTCCAGCTGGTGCACGGTCAGGTCCACAGTGCCGCCCCCACAGTCGGCCACCATGTAGCGGTCTCCTGTGGCAGCCAGGGCAGCAAATACTCATGCCTTGCACAGAACCCTGAGCCCTGCGTCTCCCCCAGTCTCCAACCCCGCCCCAGGTCCCAAGCCCGGCCTGCAGGGAGTGGGGAGGGGCTTCAGGTGCTTGAATCTCAGGCCACCAAGTAGGGGCGCAGGGTGTGGGAGAGATATAGTTCCAGAGGGTATACCATCCACCCGCGCAGCTGCGCAGAATCCCGTGGAGTGGGAGTAAAGGGTGCGATTTGAGTGGGTGGGGTGCAGGAGGCTGCGCGGGGACTGGCAGGTTAGGTAAAGCGGATGCTAGAGGAAGGTCCAGGCTTCAGGAATATGCTCTCCCCCGGTCAGTATACGGTTCCCCGTAGGGGCCAAGAAATATCCCTCCGCCTCTCCAGGCACCTGCTTGCATCTCTGCCCACAGCTCTCCCACGCCGGACTCCACCAGGAACGTGCGGCTGTGCCGGGACCTCCGCAGCTGCTCACGGGCTGGGGTTGGGGGCCAGCAGGACAGTGAGATCAGAAGGAGCTACCATGGTCACCCACTATTCCCGCTAAGGTCCGCCAGAGCACCCGGGCAGCAACTCCTACCCTGGCTCACTGGGAGAGGGCAGTGTTGACCCCCAAACCTAGGCTCTGCATCGTGTGTGTGTGTGTGTGTGTGTGTGTGTGTGTGTGTGTGTGTGAGAGAGAGAGACTTCTCAACACAGGACCTTCACTTAACCCAGGTTGGATAAGCTGGCCCCGGGGAGGTCTGGGGGTGTCCTAAGGGAGCACAGGACTTGGGGCCTCTGTCATTTGGGAGGGTGATCAAGGTTGACCAGAGCTGTCCTTGGTCTCGGTGCCTGGTCCTGGAAGCAGGAGCTTGGGCTGGTGCCATGGCTGTTTAAGGAAAGCTCCTGAGGAGGAGAGTGGGGACTGACATTCTTGTTGCCAGTGTCCACCTGAGCACCTTTCCCCAGGGCAGGTGCTCCCTCACCCTCAGAGTGCACGGTGCTCCCTCACCCTCACACTGCACGCAGTCCTGCCTCCTCAGGCTGCTCCTCTAGGCAAGACGAAATCTCCGCCATCCTGCAGACTAGGGTTCCCCTGAGCAGGGCGTGGCCTCCCCCACCTTAGCTGAACTCCACTAGGGCCCCTCAAGATTGGGCTCCCCCAGGTGGCTTCCTCTCCTTTGTCCTGGACACAGCTGAGCTCTGGCCTCAGTGACCCTCTGACACCCCAAAGGTGACTTCCCCTAGGCCCAGCGCTGGGCAGCATCCCTGGGGCAGCTCACCCTGCCGGAAGCTGGAGTCAATGGAGCGGCGCTCACCCAGGCGCCCACCGCCCGGGGTCCGGCTACTCAGGTCCATGAGCTGGTGCAGGCGCAGCTTTCGGCAGTACACAGAGGCGGCCTCGGGCTCCAGGGCGATGAGTAGTTGTTCTGCATTCTCTCGGGACACCAGGCCAGCCTGGGGGTGGGGGTGGGCAGGACCAGGCAGCACCATGGGATGCCACATATAAGATGGCACCTGAGGGCCCCACCTCCTCCCCATCACACCCCACCATGCCAGGCCCCTTCATGCTGCACAAATTTGGAGCTGCTTCAGAGACGCCATGACCAGGCTGGAGGGGGCCACGGCCATGGCCAAGGGGTTGCCCAACAGGAAGATGGCGGAGCTGCAGCAGGATTCCCTCCACAGGTGCAGCCAGTGCTCAGCTGGGATGTTAGCAGAGACTCCTAGCACAGTGCGTGTGTGGGAGTGTGGTGGGTCAGAGAAGGTGGCAGGGGCCCTCCTAGGCTTGCCAGGCTGGTGTCAGTCACTGGCCACAGGCTGCCCAACTCCCATGAGAACTTTGTTCCCAGAGAATCTGCTACAGCAGGAAGGAAACAGTGAAATTTCAGGCACCAGGATTGGCCAGTGTGGGAGAGACACATGAGATGTTATGTCTTGCACCAGGGCAAGGGATCCCTTTGGGAAGTACTTTGGGGTTTGCAGGGTTCCCTGGATTCTGACCAGGTGGGGGAGAGGGACATGGGTGGGGACAGGGACTTCCTGTCCACGGCCAGCCCTTCCTGAGCTGGCAGCAGGGAACAGCGTGGGAGGAAGCAGGGCTGGTAAATGGGCAGAGGGTCACTAGGGACACTTGCTTCCATGTTGATCCCTGCAGGAGGATGCCCGCTATGCTCAGGGTTAGTGCGTTCCTGTGACAACTATAGGCACCTACAGACCTGGTGCCTGGGTCATGCCTGGCTCACAGGTGTGGAGATGTTGAGGGCCCTGGTATCCCCAGGTGGTCCACAGACAGGCTTGAGATCCCTTTGGGGTGTCCTAAAGTCTGTCCCTCAAGACCCCAGGGACAGGGACACGCAATGAGTTTTGCTCTGCGAGGCTGTGTTCCCTCTCGGTCCCCAGTGGAGAGCAGTGCCTGAGCCTCCACCCCTCTTTCTCCAGGCCTGTGGACATCTCTGCAGTAGGAACCAGCACACAATGGCCAGACCCCCCCCCCCACACACACAGTTTCCTAGTCCTTTCCTCTGCTTAAGAACCTACAATGGTTGGGGTGGAGGTGTGGGGTCCCCAACAGTACTGATGTCAGCTGAAGTGGATGTTCTTTTTTCTTTCTTCTGGTATTGGGGATCAAACCCAAGGGCTACTGCCACCAAGCTACATCCCCAGCCCTTTAATTTTTTTTTAATTTTGAGACAGGGTTGTGCTAAGTTGCCCAGGCTGGCCTGGAACTTGCAATCATCCTGCCTCAGTCTCCTGAGTGGCTGGGAGTACGGAGTACAGACATGTGCCACCACGCCTGGCTGAAGTGGACGTTCTTGGTGCCCTGCCTGCCTCTGTGAGTGTCGGCTGCTGCCGGCGCACAGCTGCTCCTCTTCTGGATGCCTGCCCTCAGCTGAATGGGAACCAACTTGGACAGGTGTTCCTCCTACTCCCCCAGCAACCAGTGACAGACTGATACAGACCCTTGCCTCACTGTGGCCAACCCAGTGCTACAACTGCCCCTCTGGAGCTCCTGGTGGGATGAGGCTGAGGCTAGGCTCCAGTGAAACCACATCCTTGCTCAGTCCTCCCGCCTGTCCTGCTTCCTCCCTCCCCTTTCTCCTGAAAGCCTGTCTTCAGTAGACCACGCACACAAGACTCACCATCTTGGGCTCTGCTTCTAGGAAACCTGACTTAAGACACCGCCTACACTAGCCTGGGCTGTGTGCTTCTTGTCCCTCTGTCCTGTTTCTGCGGGCTCTCTCCCTCTCCTGCTGGCAACAGCCCTCCAAAGTTCCCAGCAGGGGGAGGTAGTCTGGTGTCTTTGCAGTCCCAGGGGTGCGAGGTCACAGGGCCATTCCAGGGCCTTCCTGCTCCACCTGCACATCCTCACCAGGTAGGCGGCCTCCCGCATGAACTGCTTGGCGGGCTGTTTCCAGATCGCAGGCACCGTCAACACCCAGCGCACAGTGTCCTTCTCTGGCAGCGATGGGCACTGCTCCCTCAGCTCCTGGGGGGGCAGTGAGGGGAACAGCTGGCTTGGGGGAATCTTCAGCCCTCTATGGGAGCTGGAAGAACTAATCAGACCTCAGGAAGGACTTCCCAGCTAGGTGGAATTCCCCCCCCCACCCCCACCTGTATGGCCTGGGGCAGGTTCTAACAGAAAGGCAGGGGACTGGAGAAGATGACCTATGATCTCCAGCAGTGACTACCCATCTGATGGACAGGGGTTGGGATGAGGGGAGAGGGAGTAGAGGGGCCTGGGAGTCCCCGTCCCAGTAGATAGGATGGGGCCACAGCACACCTGAAGGGCATGCTCCTTGAAGAAGCGAAGGGCATGGGCGAACACTTCCAGGGCGGGCTTCTTCTTTCCATTTACCGCCTCTAGCTGGGTCTTCAAGGTGAGATCCTGGCAGGGGCACAGGGCGGCTCTGCAGGAGGCCACAGCTCTGCCCTCATTTCCTGAAGACCCCTCTCTCCCTAGCCCTGCCCCTCCCCTAACCCGCCCTCGCCGCCCCGCCCCCACCACATTGAGCTCCGCCCACCATCTGGTACTTCTCCTTAGCCCCGCCCCTGGCCACTCCCCATGCCTTTAGCTGTGCCCCACCCTCCGCTAACCACGCCCTCTCCCATCCTGGCCCCGCCTCCCCGGCCAGAACCCAGCCCGGAGCCTGATTGAGGCTCACAGTGGCGCTGTGGATCTTCATCTTGAACTTCTCGAAGTAGAGCCAGTCCCTCGCCTCCTCAGGGTCTAGGTCGTGGTAGTAATCACGGGCGGTGTAGCCAAAACTGTGAAAGGCGCCCTCCGGGGTCAGCAGCAGGCAGGTGGGGGTCTTCTGGTGGGCCACACCGGGGTCCCCACCCTCCCATTTCCTGTGGGGACACAGGGCAATCAGTGGGGTTGGCGGCAACTCTCCCTTTATGGGATTAGGTGCCGGCTCTGGGACCTTGGGCAGGACACAGACTCTCTGAGCCTCAGTCTTTCCATCTATAAAACGGGAAGAATAATACCTCTGGTTCTAGAGAAGAGCAACTGAGGGAAGATTTGTTCCTGTGAAGAATAAATGCACTTAAATCTCCGTAATTGCTGCCCATGGGATCCTCCCTATCCAAGGGGCCACTAGTCCCATCTGACCCCTGTTCCTTCTCCTAATCCAAGTTCCTTCTATCCAGGCACACCATCTGACTGCTCCTCTCTATACCCCTAGCGAGCAGAAACAAATCATCCACAGGCCTGGGTCTGGCCACCGATGTCTCTCTGGACCCTAACAAAAGCCTTCTCCCAGCCAGCTACGTTGCCTTCCTCGAGGCTGTCTTCCAAGGCCAAGTTCCTTCAAGGCTCTTCCACGTCCCCCGTGACCACTTCTATATGATGTAATTCCATAGCTACATCCTAGGAGACTGCACCTCAGACAGGACCCAAAAACCTGAATGGGATTATGAGACTCCTTGTCCGCAGGGGTTTCTGGACCTTCACCCACCTAGAACTCCCTGCCTACTCCACTGCCTGGCAAGTCCTTCCCTCCCCCTTCCTCTTCCTTCTCTGATGCCCTGACCCCTTCAGGCCAAGGTCACCACTAGAGCCCTTTGGGGGAAGGAACTGGGAATCCAGGCAGAGGGAACAGCATATGCAAAAGGCATGGTGGTGCACACCTGTAATCCCAGTACTTGGGAGGCTGAGACAGAAGGATCTCAGGTTCATAGCCAGCCTCAGCAACTCAGTGAGGCTCTCAGCAACTTAGCGAGACCCTGTTTCCAAATAAAAAATGAAATAGGGCTGGGGGTATAGCCCGGAGGTAGAAGGCCCCTGGGTTCCACCCCCAGCACCACAAACAAACAAACAAACAAACAAACAAACAAACAGGCTAGAGGTGTGAAAGAGCAGGAGGACCCAGCTCTAGTTGGCTCAGTGTGCCCCAGGAGAAAAACAGGAATGTAATGTCAGGTAATGAAGAACATCAAATGCCATGCTGGAATTCTGTCTCAGTGGATTTGAAGCAGAGGAGGGAAGAGGCACGTCCACATTTGCCTTTGGGAAGGAAGGTCACTGGTCCTCATGTAGAATAGATTGGAGGAAGAGAGGATGAGAAACTAAACCAGGAAGGAGGACATCACAGCAGCGCAAGGTGAGAAGATGGGGCTGTACTTAGGCGGGAGTGGTGGCTATGGAGAGAAGTGGATGGGTATTCCAGAGATATTAGGGGGACACAGAAATGACTGAGCATGGTGGCTGCTGGTGGTGGGAAGGGAAGACTTGGGAGGAGACCAAGACGCCCCCAGTTACTTCCATGATCGTCACTTTCATAGGACAGACGTTGTCCCTTCCTGTGTCCTCGGTCCCAGCATGGCCTCAGCTGTGTGTGCTGATCAGCATGCCAGCCAGGACGCTCTGCAGCTCCTAGAAGGCTGTGAGTGTCCAGAGCCTTTGTGGCCCCGTCATTTTGGAGGGGCCACAAAGGCTTTGTGGAAGGAGTGGAGAAACAGGAAAATCAGTCCAGGTTCATGAAGCTCAGGTTCCATGTATCTTTGGGTCGGTGACCTTTGTCTGTCTCTCCATTCACTCTTCCACCCAGCCTCCCAGGCCCTTGTGAAGCCCCACTCCCACCCCCACATCTCCCACCCCAGTCTGGGTTGAGAGTTTTGGAGCTTTCTATTGCTTCGCCTACCGGCTGCAGCCCCAGTTATATCCATTCAAAGGGCCAGGGTCTTGCGGTCCAGAGGGGAGTTGCTATGGATAGGGTTTCAATGTCCTGCAAGGCTTCGTGTACTGGAATTTAATCCCCATTGTGAGATACTAAGAGGGTGGAAACTTAATCCATTTATGTGTCTAGAGGTGAGGCTTTTGGGAAGTGATTAGGACTGAAATAAGGTCGTTAGGGTGGGACCTCCATAGTTGAATCTTGGTGGCTTTTGAAGAGGGAGAGAGTCCAGACAGACACCTGTACACATATATATTTTCTGAATCTTGCAATGTGATGCCCTGTACCACCTTGGAGTTCTGCCAGTAAGAAGGCCATCACCAGATACCTTGCAGCTCCAGAACCATGACCCAAAGTAAACCTCTTTTTTTTTTTTTGGTACTGGGGATGGAACCTAGAGGCATTCTACCTCTGAGCTACACCCCCAGCCCTATTTCATTTTTTATTTTGAAATAGGGTCTCCCTAAGTTGCTGAGGGCCTTGCTAAGTTTCTGAGGCTGGCCTGGAACCTGAAACCCTCCTGTTTCAGCCTCCCAAGTACTGGGATTACAGGTGTGCACCACCATGCCCAGCATAGTAAACTTCTTTTCTTTACAAAGTAGCCTGCCTCAGATATTTCGTTAAAGTAATAAAAAGCAGACGCATGCAGGAGCATTCAAACAAAACCCGACAACATCAGATTGGATTTTTTTCAAACATCTCTTTCATATCAACTGTGTGACCTGTCAACCTCTGAGCCTTTGTTTCTTTATTTTTCATTTGACATTTGGACCTAAGAATCTGCTTCTAGAAAGCTCCCCAGAGAGACCACAGCACTGCTTTCAAAGGAGGACATCCATTGCAGCACTTTTTGTAATAGTGAAAAATGAGAGGGGGAAAAATCCTAAGACTCTCAGGGAATAGATAAATTATGGCATATTAGTACTGTGGAATAGTGTGCAACTGTTTGAAGAAAATGGTAGTTCTGTATGTACTGACATTAAACATCTACAAAATAGTGTTGCAAGTTTAAAATAAAGCAAGTTGTGTGCTCGCTTTGGCAGCATACATAGGAATGACAGACAGACGCATGACTTCTGTGCAAGGATGACATAAAAGTTTGCGAAGAATTCTATACTTTAAAAATAAAGCAAGTTTTATGATAGCTTCTTCTTAGTATTATTATTATTGTTGTTGTTGTTATTGTTATTGGTAAAGAAGGTTGAACCCAGGGGCATTCTACCTCAGAGCTACACCCCCAGCCCTATTTAATTTTTTATTTGGAAACAGGTCTCTCTAAGTTGCTGAGGCTGGCCTTGAACCTGACATCCACCTGTCTCAGCTTCCCAAGTACTGGGATTACAGGCATGCACCACCACACCCAACTTCACTTTTATTTTTATTTTTTTAATTTAATTTAATTTAATTTTTTGTGGTATTGGGGATTGAACCCAGGGGCATTCTACCTCCGAGCTACACCCCCCCAGCACTACTTTTTTTTTTTTTTTTGCGGTACCGGGGATTGAACGCAGGGGCGTTCTACCTCCGCACTACGCCCCCGGCCCTACTTTTTATACTTCATTTTTGAAACCGGGTCTCACAAAGTTGCGGAGGGCCTCACTAAAGAGAGAGAGAGAGAGACAGAGACAGAGACAGAGAGACAGGGAGAGAGAGAGAAAGCGCCGAGGCTGGCCGCAAACCGGGATCCTCCGGTCTCCGCCTCCCAAAGTACTGGGATTACAAGCATGCGCCACCACGCCCGGCCCCAGCACTACTTTTTATTCTTTATTTTGAAACAGGGCTTCACTAAGTTGCTGAGGCTGGCTGCGAACCTGTCATCCTCCTGTCTCAGCCTCCCAAGTACTGGGATTACAGGTGTGCACCACCACGCCTGGCTTCATTTTTATTTTTAAAACAAATGTATGTGCATATACATGTGTGTATGTGTGTTTGTGTATAATCCCATAAAAAGATTTGTGTATTTTATGGCATGTATGTTATAGCTCAATAAAAAGTTTAAAATTAAAAATAAAGCCCCAGTTGGGGGTATAGTTCAGTGGTAGAGTACTTGTCTAGCATGTGCAAGGCCCAACAGTGCAAAATAAATAAATAAATAAATAAGTAAATGATAAATAAATAAATTTACGAAATAAAAATAAAGCCCCACATTTCCTGCAGAGGCTGGGAGTCCAGACCTTCGGCCCATTCTCCAAGCCTTTGTCCAGTGGGGAGCACAGATTGGGTGGAAGGGGCTCTGAGAAAAACCCATGTCTTTTTTTTTTTTTTGCGGTACTGGGGATTGAACCCAGGGGCATTCTACCTCCAAGCTACACCCCCAGCCCTATTTTTTTCCTTATTTTCAAACAGGGTCTCACTAAGTTGTGGAGGGCCTCACTAAGTAGCTGAGGCTGGCCGCGAACCTGTGATCCTCCTGTCTCAGCCTCCCAAGTACTGGGATTACAAGCGTGTGCCACCACGCCCGGCTAAAACCCCATGTCTTAGTGACGCTTTCTTTTCTTTTTTTTTTCCTCCCCCAAGGTACTAGGGACTGAACCCAGGGGCACTCTACCACTGAGCTACATCCCCAGCCCTTTTTAGTTTTTATTTTGAGATAGGGTCTCGCTAAGTTGCCCAGACTGGCCTGGAACTTGCGATCCTCCTGCCACAACTTTCTGAATTTCAGGGATTACGGGTGCGTACTACGACACCTGGCTCAGTGGCTATCTCTAGGACCAGGCCCATCCCAAGGCTTCAGGACCCGTCCCTGGCGCCCATCTCCCAGCCCAGCCGCCATCACCTCATCATGTGGATGGACTCAGGGTCACTGGCGAAGCTGAAGGCATAGCCGCTGGATGTGGTGCCGAAGTCGATGGCCACCACCACGGAGAAGGAGGCCTGCTGGGGCGTCCGGGCCTCTGGCTTCTGCAAGTTCAAGACCCAGAGTCAGCGAGCAGCCAGCAGGGCCCCGCTCACCTCAGCAGCCTTGGCCCAGCCCCACCTGCCCGTGGCCTGGCTTCCTTCCCCTCCCCGGCTCCAGGCTGAGTCCTGGACATGCCAACTGCTCTGAGGGCCAAGTCCTCTCAGGTAGCCTGCACGCAGCTTTGGGCCCCAGCGGCTGCTCTCCTGCTTCCAATTCTCCACCCCCCTGGACTGCTCGGCCCGCCCCCACACCACCTCCACAGCGCCCACCAGCCTGGCCAGCTGGGAGCAATTTTGCTCCTGGGGCAGCTTTGCAGCCCTCTCGCTCTTTCTGTGGCCACAGTGACACAAACCAGACTCTGATTTTGTGGCAGAGAGGAGGGCCCCATGCATGTGCACAGTTGTCCTCGCCTTCTCCCAGGACAGGCTGGGGTCCTTGAGGAACAAGAGGGTCCCTGGGCTGGATCACCGGGGCAAGACTATCCAGGGAATGTGGGGATGGGAAGGCTACGTCTCCAGAAACGTCAAGATAGTAGCTGCCAAACTATTTTTTGGCAACACACCTCCTCTCCTTCAGACCTGACGAGCTAAGGTGGGGCTGTGGTTAGCAGGTGGGGGGGGGGCGACTCTGGGAGGTCCCAGTGCTCTGAGGACCTAGAAAACCACATGCTTGCCCCACCACCTGCCCCAGCCAGGCCAGCAGCCATGGCCCCTGGGTGTCATCCTGTGGCAACTCACCTGCTCAGTAGAATTGTCACTTCTATATAGCCCAAGGCCACCCAAGGCTAATCCTCTGGGGGACCTGTGACTAGCGTGTGCAGGGGTAGGGGCATGGTGGCATGCTCCTTCCCAGCCCAGGCTCTGTCTTGGCTCTGCCAGGCACCACCCTCCTCCATAGCACCCAGGCCACCCCCAGCCCCAATCCCAGATCTGGGCTTACTGGAGACTGCGAGGGTGTGAGGGGGGCGATGCCGCAGCTCTCCTGGGTCCTCGGGGAGCCAGGTGGGCTGGGCACTGGGGACCGCTCAGGGCTGGAGCCTGCAGAGAAGAGAGGGCAGGTCACACTGGCATAGTCAGGACAGTGAGGCCCAGGCCTGGCACCGGGAGGTTCTCCATCAGTCCTACTGGAGAAGGGGGACCAGAGAGAGTTGGAAGGAAGGACAGGCATGAGGCAGGGGCAGGTGCTGAGGGCCTGTTATCGGTTAGAGGGAACCTTTCCCTGCAGGGTGTTCTGTGTGTCACCTGGGCTCACTGACTCCTCCAGCACCCCTCCGACATGCAGCAGGGGAGGCAAGGAGACAGAGAAGCACTGTGTGGTGGGGAGACTGAGTCCAAAGATGCAAAGGCAGCAGAGTTGGGGCCGGCGAGCTCCTGGGGCAGCAGGGGAGGGTAGAGAAGTCACAGAAGGAGGGGGAACTATGCTCCAAGTGGCTGGGAGGTGGTGTGCTGCTCCCCTCTGCCCTAAAGTTGGGCCACATGGTTCTAATAAGGGCTGGAGGGAGCTCCCCTCCCCCCTCCCACAAGGGCCAGTCCCAGCAGGCTGCCTGGGGAGGACCAAGAAGGGAGAGCAGCACCTCCCCCCACCCTTCCCTGAGCTTAGGGATTGGCCACAGGACTAGGAAGCCTGATTACCCGCCCCCCCCAACACACACGCACCCATACACGCGCGCACACACACAGCCCAGCTAGCATTTGGGGGCAGGAGGCCTCACTGAGACCCTCTTGCAGGCTCAGAACTGGGCTGGATCTTACGGATCTTAGGTGAGAGAAAGTAGAGCAGCTCTCGGGAGGCAGCTCATGGGGCCAGTGGGCCAGCCTGGCCGGACACCCACAGGTGCGGGCTGGCGGCTGGTCACCCCCACACTGAGCTTTGCTAAGGGTCCCACCAGCGGTCCTGGGGCTGCCCTGAGGTGGGGACAGGGAGACTCAGAAAGGTAGAGTGGTATTTGGTATGAAGACTCATGGACAAATGGGCAGGTCTGTCAGGCTGCACTCTGAGCCCGGGCAAGGGCCTGTGTTCCCTCAGCCACAGCCTGGCTGCGTGACTCTCTACAAGTCCCAGCCTCTGCTGGCCTTGGGGAAACCCAAGAACATATGTCAGGGACCAGGAATGAATGGGATTCTGGGAAGTGCCCAGACAGAACTGCAGTCTGTCTGGGTGCCAGAGGGGCAGGGACAGTCTGAGGGCTCCCCTTCCTCAGGCAGCCAGCATGGACTTGGCCCTGCTACCAGCCCCAGCTTGAGAGGCCAAGTTGCTGCAGCATGAGCCTGGGAAGGGAGGCAGGAAGGAAGGGCCCAGCCCGCCAGGTCTTTGTGAATGGACTTCCTGAGGAGTGTCCCTCCTGCCTGCCTGCCTCCCACCCCTGCAGAGAGCCCAGAGCTTGCTCCCAGACCAGGCCAGATGCACATGCACATACAGAGCTCTGTGCTCCTGTGCACAGACCTACCCACAGGCACACACATCCACACATACTCACACCAGATCCCATGCACATACACCTACACAAACACACACTGTGCATACAGTCCTGTGTACCCCCGACACTCATATACACACACAGGGGGTCCTGTGACCAGATCTGCCCTGTATACACACACACACACACACACACACACACACACACAGGTACCCAGACCTGTGTACAAGACCTTACCTCATGTATGCACACAGACACTCACATTCACAGTCTTGTGTACACAGACCCACAATGGCACACCCAAGCACTCATTCTCAGAACGGTGCTCAGGACCTGCTGCAGGAGGCATCTGTGGGGACGTCTCAGCTGGGGCGAGTGGGGTGGTGGTCAGGGCAGAGTGGTGGGGGTCTTACCAATGTACAGCCCCTGCAGACCCATCTCTGGGACAGCCAGCATCCTTGTAGGCCCTGGAGCTGTCAACAGGAACAGACAGGCAAAATGGGATTTACTTGTTCCTTTGTTCCTTCACTAAATGCTTATTTATTTTATTTATTTACTTTTAGCTGGAGTCCTTTGAAGCAAATTCCAGATATCATGTTTCACCTATAAACACTTCAACATGTCCTTCAACAGATAAAGACATTCTGGAAAAAATGCCATCGCAACACCATTATCATGTCTAATTGAAATTATAGCCATTCCTTCATCTCATCTGAAGCTCAGTCCCACAGACCCAGTTTGTCTCAAAAATGGCTTTGCTTTGTAGGAATTAGGATCCTCCTCAATGTTTTCTGATGCCCACTGCGTGCCCGCTGCTGAGGGACATCAGTGATCTGGAAAGACACTGTCCCTGCCCTGGGGACTCACAGACTGGTGGGAGAGACAATCATAATCAGATAATCAAGCAAATGATTTTGAGATCACAAACAATACCAAGTGCTGTGAGGCGACAGCTAGACACAGTGGGGCTGGGAGAGAAGGGCTGAGCTGGGCTCTCAGGCAGGCCCTGGGACCCTCCTTTAGACTTGGTTTTATTTATTTATTTATTTATTTATTTATTTTTTAACTTTTTATGTTCATTTATTGGTGCATTGTAAATTATAATTATACATTTTTATATATGTCAGGGTATGAACATCATACATGCACACATTGCACATTTAGCCCTCCCTCCAATCCCACCCTATTCCCTCCCCCTTCCCTCCCTTTCATGCTCCAGATAGTGATTGAGTCTTATAGGTTTGTGTATGTACATCA
>PVJS01010241.1:0-48502 GCA_004027185.1 Glis glis | reverse complement strand
CCTGGGTTCAATCCCCAGTAGCACACACACACACACACACACACACACACACACACAATAACATTAAAGCCATAGCTTGTAGTGAGACTCTCGTCAACCTAGAAAGACCTTGATTTCAAACAAAAAATAAAAAGGGCTGGAGGTGTATCTCAGAGGTAGAATGCCCCTGAATTTAATCCCTAGTAACACACACACACTCACACATGCACACCATAACTTGAAGGGCCTGCAAATTATACAACCAGTAACTTAAAAGGATTGTCCAAAGTAGGGGGGAAAAAGTCTCACATACTTTAGAGGTAACAGGATCTTGAGCTAATCAGTTTTGAGAATCATTCATGTCGATACATGAAGATGTAACTCATACATTTATTCTGCTACATAGTATTTCACTGTGTAACTAGACTCCCATTTATCCACCCCACCTCCCCCATTGTCATAGAGAGTATATCCAATTTCCCATGTTCACAAGTAGCTCTATTATGAGTATGTTTGTGCACATGTATGAGGGACTACTGAGAGTAAATACTTAGCACTTGGAGTGCTAGGTCATAAAGCGTGCGCATCTTGAGTTTCATTCATTATTGCTAAATTGATCTCCAAATGAGTCGCACCAATTTACAGCCACTCTGGCAATGTGTAAGAGTATCTCTTTCTCTACATACTCAGCAGAAATCGGCATCCTTTAGTGGGTGGGAAATAGTGCTTAATTTTAACTTGCATATCTATGACTTATTAATGTGGCAGAGCTTTTCGCCTATATATGTGTTAGCTATTTCATTTTCCTCTATCTTATGCTTCCCTCGTTTGTATCCTTTGTCCATTTTTTTTCTGGTAGAATGTTTGTCTTTATATTATTGATTTATAGGAGTGCTTTATATATTACAGAGAGTTACCTTTTGTCAGTTATTGGTATGGATGTGTGCTGTCATACGAAAGACTTTGTTTTATTTAGTTGAATTTATCAATCTTATCCTCTACATTGTGTGCTTTTTGTTTACCGTTTTTAAGAAAATCAGTCTGTCTACCCCAAGATCATAAAGATATCCTCATAAATTTCCTTCTAAAAAGTTCTATTATTTTGGTATTTATCCCTTCTAAATTTGATGCTTGTCTATTAAAGTGGAGCTGGGATGTTGTTTTTCCTAGAAGGATAACCATTTCCCAACATTTATAGAACAAAACATCCCCTCTCACCACCAGACATTTGTCACGCCCCCTCTGTCTTTCCCATGTTTCCATATGTGTTTAAAGGCTTTTTCCGCACTGTCCATTCTGTCCCTTTGATTTACGTGCCTATCTCTAGACCAAATTTACACTGCTTTAATTATCATACCTTTGAAATAAATCTTGCTGGCTAGAAGAGCGAGACTCACCTGCTCCTTTTTCATAAGTATCTCAGCTATCCTTGACTTTTTTTTATGAATATCTTAGAATAAATTTTATCCGGTTTCACCAAAATAAACAAACAAACCAAAACCTGTTTGGATTTTGATTAACTTTGTTTTGCTCTCCATTGAATCTATTGTTCATCGGATAATAAAACGAGCCTCTAGGAAGGGGAAGCAGGGGAGGTCCTCTGGCACCTTTGGGTTTTAGCACATCTGTGCCGGGCATTTTCTTTGGCTTCCTGCTGCTTCTTCCTTACATAATGCACTCTTGCAGACCTGAAGAGACGAGATGGCTTAATGAAAGATGAGTTTCAGATATTCCTAGGTTCATAAGCCAAATTACCATCAAAGAGCTGCTCAGCCTTCTATCACACCCCAACCCAGATCACAGCCTGATATGGCCAAGCCTGGGCATATGGCTACTGTTGAAATTTGCAGCTGCACCTGAGCTGCAGTGGACCAGTACCTGCCAGGACCCAAACCCAAAACCTGACATTCAGGGAGACATCCCCAGCCAGGACACTGAATCCTGGTTGTTGTTGTTGTTGTTGCTGTTGTTGTTGTTGTTTTGTGGTGCTAGGGATTGAACCCAGGGACATTCTATCTCTGAGCTACAACCCCCAGTCCTATTTTATTTTTTATTTGGAAATAGGGTCTCACTAAGTTGCTGAGGCTGTCCATGAACCTGTGATCCTCCTGTCTGAGCCTTCTAAGTACTGAGATGACAGGCGTGTGCCACCATGTCCAGCTCTGAATCCTGTGGAATATCCTTGCTCCTTGCCCTGGTCCAAGTCCTTACCTACGCCCTCTTACTTAAACATCTTAAATGCTCTTCCTGAAATATCAGGCTCTCCAAACAACTAACACTCTTGTCACACTGTTGTCAGATGGGTTTTCTGAAAATATGGTCATGACATCTCTTCAGAGGTGCTGGGATGACTTATCAGTGCTGTGTTGTCTAATATAGTAGCCTATAGTCATAAATTCATATTTTATTTAATTAAGATTTAGTTTTTAAAATTTTTATTGGTGCATTGTAATCATATATCATGATGAAGTTCAGAGTGATACAGACATACATGCACACAGCACTTGGTGAGCCTCCCTCCCGGAGCCCTCCCTCCAGCTCCTCCCCCACCCCCTCTCTCCCCTTCCCCATGCACAGTATTGAGATTGGCATTGATAATTTTGTATATGTACATAATGTCAACTGAAGTGTTTCTTTTATCAAGTCTCCCTCCCTCCACCCGCCTCTCTTCCCTAGACCCCCCCATCACTCCACTGCAGTTTCCCCTCCTTTGTCTGGAGTCTCTTGAATCCCAACTTCTCTGTAGCTTCCATATACGAGAGAAAACATATGACCTTCATTTTTTGTGACTGGCTGATCTCACATAATATACAATTAAATTAAAATTTAAACAACAACAAAAAAAAAAACAGCTTCCCAATCTCATTAGCCACAATTGAAGTCACTCAACGGCCACCTATGGCCACACTTAGGTATATTTCTACCATTGCAGAAGTCACCAGTTGACTTAGGTATATTTCTACCATTGCAGAAGTTCAGAATTGCCAGTCTCATAGCATCTTCTGGTTCCCCACATCTGTCATGTGACACCAGTGCCTCTGACCTCATCTGTCTCTCTCCCCATCCTCCCACCCCACATGTTAAAATCAGGCCATTCTCTCAATTTCCCACAAGCACCTTTGACTCCCTGTGAGTTTCGGCTCAGCCTTTCCTAGCACCAAGAGCACCTCACCTTCTCCAGCTTTTCTCTGCTCACATCATTTTCTTCCTTCAAGGCCCTGCTCAAACATCACCTGGCCACTAACTTTCCATCTCCCTAGTCACCTTCTCAGAGCAGCCATAACCTGCTGTCTGATTCTCTATTGCACTCAACTACTGTGTCTTCTGAATGGTACATCCCCTTATTACACTCAATTCACCTAGGGCAGAGCCTCCATTACCAACAGTTTTCCATCCCTAGAGTCTAGCTCAGTGCCTGGCACTTACACATCATCAGCATGTAATTACGGAGTCTAGTTAAATGCTGAGATTCCCCCTGTGGTAATCTGCTGCTTTCCAGCACCACTCTGCCTTATTACTTAACCCCGGCCTGCCCTCCCCCACATTTAATTACATTCTCATCAGATGTGCAAAACGGCCTGCTTGGCTCCCTGTGTAGTTTAAAGTGTTTGTGTAAACAGCAGAGAGATCCTGTTAATTATAAAGACTTCCTCACATTCATTGCAGCCAGTTCCGGTCTCCCCTGATTGTAAAAGAGATAGGACCAGCCACTTGGAGACAGGAAGGAGTTTATTGAAAGGGACAACAGCAGCGAGAGAGAGAGAGAGAGAGAGAGAGAGAGAGAGAGAGAGAGAGAGAGAGAGAGAGAGAGAGAGAGAGAGAGAGAGAGAGAGAGAGAGAGAGAGAGAGAGAGAGAGAGAGAGAGACTGGTAGATGAAGATAAAGAGACAAATGGACAGAGAAATAGCATTAGCGACGATGAGAGGAGGGTGAAGACGTTTGAGCTTCTGCCTCCCTCTCCCTTATATTAAGCAGCACACTGCTCCTGCTCACTATGGAGGGCAATTGCCTTTGCGAATTGAGAATGCTGGCATGCAGAGAGTTAGAACAGCCATCAAAAGAACAAATGGAAACCAAGCCGGGCGTGGTGGTGCATGCTTGTCATCCCCGTACTTGGGAGGCTGAGACAGGAGGATCGCAGGTTCGGGGACAGCCTCGGGAAACCAAACTCAGCTTCAGCCACTGAGATCTTGCAAGCCAGCATGATCAACCCTGAATGCCATTCACATTAACCTAATTCTGCCTTCTGAAAAGATACAGAAAGAAGAGCTGGGAAAGACAGAACGAGCTCTGTCCTGTGACCTGTGCTCCATTTGGAGGGCCCTAGCTGGAATTCTTACAATTATCTATGTCTTTGCTGTGAACAGCACCAATCTCAGCCCTCAATGGAATAGGCAAAGTATCATTAAAACTCTCCTCTTGCCGGGCGTGGTGACGCATGCTTGTAATCCCAGTACTTTGGGAGGCGGAGACCGGAGGATCCGGGTTCGAGGCCAGCCTCAGCTCTCTCTCTCTCTCTCTCCCTGCCTCTCTCTCTCTCTCTCTCTCTCTCTCTCTCTCTCTACTTAGTGAGGCCCTCCGCAACTTCGTGAGACCTGGTTTCAAATTAAAGGATAAAAAATAGGGCCGGGGGTGTAGCGCGGAGGTAGAACACCCTGGGTTCAATCCCGGTACCCCCCCAAAAAAAAACTCTCCTCTGAACTTGTAACATCTGGGGTGTTGGAGATTGGAATGTGCCAGATGGAATGACGCTCAGTCACTGGAGAGGGGTTGCTTTTCAATGACAAGAGGCTGCTTTTGAGCTACACAAAAAACTTTATCTCTTTCCAGACACCTCAAAAATCTATTCTCAAGTCCATGAGCTGGGACAACTTGCTCTCTCATTTGCTAGTTCATTCCCACGCTTACCAAATGCTTCCTATGGTTCAATCTCGTGCCAGGTGCATGGTGGCAGAAATGTTCCTTGCAGCTAAGGTGTTTGGGACATAGTGTGGACAAGCAGATGTTAATTAAAGAACCACGCAAGTATGTGTCACACTAGAAGCATAGATATGTAAAGCGGATTAAAAGAGCATGGTGCCCAAACGAATTGAAAAAAGGGGACTCAACTGGGTCCTTGTACATGAATATTCCAAACAACAAGACTCCCGAGGGCTAAGAGGTGAACATAACCCAAATGTAAATGTCCATCAGTAGATGAATGTATAAGCTAATTACGATAAATACGTGGAATGTGATCATCTTCAGCCTTAAAAAGAAATGAAGTATTTTCACACAGGAATGAACCTCAGAGACATTATGCTAAGTGAGCATGAGTCACTGAGTATTAAAAATGCATATAAGATTTCATACTTTCAAAATAAATATGATATTTGTATATAGATAACTACTATTTAAGACAATGTAAGCTAAGGGTGAAATGGATGATCTTTCTCTCTCTCTCTCTCTCTCTCTCTCTCTCTCTCTCCATATATATATAATTTTTTTGTGTGTGTATGGTGCTGGGGATTGAACCCTGGGGCATTCTACCTCTGAGCTACACCCCAGACCTATTTTATTTTTATTTTGAAAGAGGGTCTCACTATGTTGCGGAGGGCCTCACTAAGTTGCTGAGGCTGTCCTCAAACCTGCGACCCTCCTGTCTCAGCCTCCCAAGTACTAGGATTACAGACATGCTCCACCATGCCCGGCTCCATTTTATATATATTCTTTTGATAAGGCTAAATGTTTGATATATGGTTTAAGTAAAATATATAATTACTTATTCATACCAGAAAGAAAAATGCAATTATTTGATAATATAAATACAAAATCTCCAAGCTGAGCTAAGAATCTGAAGGGGTTTGGAAGAACACTCATTATATAAGCATCCACTATATTTTGAAAACTATTAAAATAGTAGCTATTGCAGTGATACAATTGTCCAATTTTTATGGATTCATTTACTCTTGGGGAAAATCTATCCTATGGACAAAGTTTTATCTTTCACAGATTCATTTCATGCTTTAGTCAGTTCAGTTTTCTGTAAAAAAAATAATATAGACCGGGTAGTTTATAAACAACAGGATTTTTTTTTTTTCTCACAGTTCTGCAGGCAGGAAGCCAGACACGAAAGATCACACACATTGCTCTATCTAAATGAAATGTTCAGAGTACATGTATCCATGGAGCTAGGACACAGGGGGTGACTACCCTGGGCTGAGAGGACCAAGCCGTGGGGACTACTTAGTCAATGGGTATGCTGTTTCCTTTGGTATGATAAAAATGTTTTGGGACAAGACAAAGGTGGTGGTGGCACAATATTGTGAATGTAATGTACTAAATGCCACCAAATCATTCACTTTAAAAGATTCACTTTTTGCCGGGAGTGGTCGCACATGCCTATAATCCCAGTACTTGGGAGGCTGAGACAGGAGGATCACAGGTTCAAGGCCAAGCTCAGCAACTTAGAAAAACCCTTAGCAACTTAGTGGGACCTTGTTTCAAAATAAGAAATAAAATAAGGCTGAGGGTGTAGCTCAGAGAGAGAACGTCCCTGGGTTCAATAACACACACACACACACACACACACACACACACACTAAAAAAAAGATTAATTTTTTATTATGTTAATTTTTTCTCAATAAAAAGAGTATGGTCCTAAGCCAGGTGTGGTGGCGCACGCTTGTAATCCCAGTACTTGAGAGGCTGAGACCTGAGGATCCGGATTCACAGCCAGCCTTGGCTACTTAGTGAGGTCCTCCGCAACTTAGTGAGACCCTGTTTCAAAATAAAGAATAAAAAATAGGGCTGGGGGTGTAGCTCGGAGGTAGAATGCCCCTGAGTTCAATCTCCAGTACCACAAAAAAAAGAGCATGGTCCTAAAAAAAATTAACATTATGGGGTGTCCTAACAAACTAAGAGCCAAGAAAATGCAACTCTGAGGAAATGGCGTGTCTATGAAACTTGAAGCATGTTAGTCAGCGAGGGGAAGCATGAAGCCAGCGGGGCTCCAGACAGAGGGGATGAGATTCAGGAGAGCAACCTGCTGAGAAGGAGCTTGGTGCACTCGAGGACGGGAAGGAGGCAGGGCAAAGGGAACCCGCTTAAGATGACACTGGACAGGCGGCAAGAGCAGATCTTTATTGGTATTTTGATTGTTTTTTGGCATTAATGCACATGAGAAGTAGCATGACATGATTTACACCATAAGAACAATCTAGTTGCTTTGAGAATGAATCGGAGGTAGATAGAGGTGGTATCAGGACATTAATTCAAGTCCTTCTTCTGTCCTTCCTCCTCCTCTTCCTCTTCCTCCTCCTCCTCCTCTTCCTCCTCCTTCTCCCCCTCCCCTCTTCTAATGCTCAGGGAGATAGATACTTAGGAAGGAGAAGACACCTTGCACATACAAGGGAATTTGTATTTGTGTGTGTGTGTGTGTGTGTATGTAGCAGAGATTTGTAGCAAATATATGATTCAGAGAAGACTTTTTAGTAATGATGTTAATAAATAATTTTGACCATTTTTTAAAAATCATTAACATCACTAGGAAAGGATGGAAGACTTAATAAATAGGGCCAAGTCAGCAATAGTGTGGTTATCCAGAAGGGAAACAGGAACCTCTAATCCTGCCTCTCACCATCCACCACAATTCTACCAGAAAGCAAATTTACTATGACTTTTAAGAAGAGAGTAAAGGACTTGTTTTCTGAGCCCTGCATATCTGAAAAGATTCTCTCTCTCTTTCTTCTTCGGTTTTTTTTTCTTCTTCTTCTTGTTTTTCTATATGAACAGAATGAGTTTAGAATTCTTGGATCTCGGCTTTTTATTATCAACGTTCCATAGACATTTAGCAGCCCCCTCCTGTCTTTGTGTTGGCAACAATCTTTCTTTTTCCTTAAGATTGAAGAGAAATTACTAAGGTATATCCAAGTGTCGCTTTGCTTCATTCGGGCTCCAGAGCACACTGTGGCCCTTCCAAAGAATCGATAACTCCCTGGCTTAGGAAAGTTTCCTCCATTGTATCTCCGATTTCTGCTTCCTTCTTTTTCTTCTGGGATCTTTTTTTCAGAAACTAATTAGATCTATTCTATCTCTTCTCGTGTCTCCCATTTCCAGCAGCCTTCATATCACAATCACGTTTCTGACTTTTTCCTCCCTATTCCAGGCAACCCGATGGATTTGGACTCACATCATTATCAGGTACTGAATTCCATCCTTACATTCCTCTCTTTCATGTAATTTAGCTTGCTTTTTAAAACCTTCTGCTTTTAGCCATCTCTTTTTCTGTTTACATTGTATTATCTATTTCTCATTTGGTTTTAGAGAACACCTAATTTCTTTAATAGTATTAAAGATATACAAGAAGACACTATGAGTGTGTGTGTGTGTGTGTGTGTGTGTGTGTGTGTGTGTGTGTTTTACTGGGGATTGAACCCAGGGCTATCCTACCTCCAAACTACACCCCCATCCCCTATTTATTTATTTATTTAGAAGCAGAATCTCACTAGATTGCTGAGAGTCTCTACATTGCTAAGGCTGTCCTCAAACCTGCAATCCTCCTGTCTCAGCTTCCCACATACTGGGATTATAAGCATGTGCCACCACGCTTGACTGAAGACATCCGTAATACTGTTTTTGTCACTGTTGTTATTTCCTTTGCATATTGTATACATTTTCTTAATTTTTTTTTTTAATTTGGAACTTTTCCTAGAGTGGAGGTGGATGCTGTTTTAGTTATTCATCTTTAAGTGAGGAGACGTGGAAGCAGGGCTGGTGTTTTTCCATAAACATTTTGAGTAAATTGTCTTTGCTTCCCCTTCTGGTTCCCCTTGGTTGTTCTTGGCTTCTCAGATCTCCAACTGGAGGGCTCCTTTGGTGTAAATTTACAGCTCTCTCATTGTGATTGAGCCGCCAGAGGGGAGTTGGGAGGAAGCCTGGGCTCCCAGCAGTGTTCACAGGAATATTTATCTCTGCGACAATTCTTTCCATGCCTGGTGAAGCTGTTGTTCTCGGCTCAGTGTTTTGTATTCACTTTTTATTTGGCACAGCCTCTACTCCAGTATAAACTTTGGCTAAGTCCAGGCCCCTTCCTGGTGCTATTGCCCGACACATGGAGGAAATGCTTCTATCACACTGAAAGGGTTTTCTTTGATGTAGCAGCTACTCAGATCCTAGGTCTTCCCAATGCTGCTGCTTTTCAGAAGCTTCTAGTGTGTGTCCGTGTGGGTCACAGGGCACGGGCACCTGCCAAGGGTGCTCCCCTCCCCTTCAACACATCTGACTCCAAATCAGGAAGACTGGATGGTTTCCTCCAGGGTAACTTCCAGATTCTTTCCTTAATTTACAAGTCTTCCTCTTTCTTCTTCATGTGGCTACCTTTCAAATCCTGGACTCTCAGAGTGCTTCTAGGACAAATGATGCTGGTCCTTGAAGGTCAAGTTAAGCCCCCAGTGTAAGATCACTATCTGTCACAAAGCCCACCCGTGCACCCAGTCCTCACCCCTACAGATAGCACACGAGCCCCTGGACTTCATTCCAGATAATAATGTCCTGTCCTAGGAAAGAGATTCAAATTGAACCCTTGGTATTTTCTTCGGTCTCATGCTTCCTGCAGCATGTCTACCAAAACTTTCTCGGTCTCCCAGAATTTTATTACAGTATTCAGTTTTCAGTTCTTCTGTGCCCACACCATACCTTTGTTATTTTTTTAAAATAAGGATTTGGCTGGGAGTGAGAGTTTTAAAGAGTTAAAGAGGAGATAAGTGTGTGTGCTCATGCTGACATCTAACCCAAACATCTGGCAGTTGGATTTACGTGAAACATCCTGCTGTACTTTTGCTTTCACCATATCTGTTTAAAAGCACCAGAATTTCCAGGTGAGGATGTATGTAAAGTATATGATCTAAGTCAATAATATTGAGTGTTTTCAGATGAACACATAAAAGATTGTTCCCCAATATGTACATTTATTTACAAAACACAAAAGTAGCAAAACTTAGGGGTTGAGAAATCCCATTTGGATCTTATTTAAGAAAAAACTTTCCTTCCTTCCTTTTTCTTTCTTTCTTTCTTTCTTTCTTTCTCCTTTCTTTCTTTCTTTCTTTCTTTCTTTCTTTCTTTCTTTCTCTTTCTTTCTTTCTTTCTTTCTTTCTTTCTTTCTTTCTCTTTCTTTCTTTCTTTCTTTCTTTCTTTTTTCCTTCCTTCCTTCCTTTTTTTTCTGTAAGTTTAGATACCATGTAAGTCAAGCGATTCAGGATTTAAAACTAAATAAAAGAGTCAGCATAGTGGCGCATGCCTATAATCTCAGTACTTGGGAGGCTGAGACAGGAAGATCACAGGTTCAAGACCAGCCTCAGCAACTTAGTGAGACTCTCAGCAATCTAGTGAGAACCTGTTTGAAAATAAAAAAGGGCTGGGGTTATAGCTCAGAGGTAGAATGCCTCTCTAGGTTCAATCCCTAGTTCCACTCTCCAAAAAGAAGTAAAAAAAAAAAAAAGAAACACAATAATGATGGCTTTAAAAGACTTAAAAACTGCCGAGCGTGGTGGTGCACGCTTGTAATCCCAGTACTTTGGGAGGCGGAGACCGGAGGATCCGGGTTCGCGGCCAGCCTCAGCTCTTTCTCTCCCTCTCTCTCTCTCTCTCTCTTTCTCTCTCTCTCCCTCCTTAGTGAGGCCCTCCGCAACTTCGTGAGACCTGGTTTCAAAATAAAGTATAAAAAATAGGGCCGGGGGCATAGCACGGAGGTAGAACGCCCCTGCGTTCAATCCCCGGTACCGCAAAAAAAAAAAAAGACTTAAAAACTATTACAATGTGTGCTAAACTAGTCTAAGTTAACAAGTTATTGGAGATCTTTATTCTTCTCCAATGTTTCTTTGTTGGCAGGTGGAGATATCAAAGAAAGAGCTAAACTAATCTTCCCTGTTTTTATGGTTTAAAATTTTCCTACAATAAGCAAGCATATATAACTTTAATAAATATAAAAGAAGGAGAAAAAATTGGAAATGAGGGACCCAATTGCTTGCCTAACAGGATGACCATATTGCTGATAAAGAGTAGACACATTTTCATTTTTTTTGCAAGACTGACTATGCAGCCTGATCTTACCTCAACTCCTTTCCTGTTGTGTTCTGGCAATATGGAAGAAGAAATTTGAGACCCAGTGGAAAAGTCTATAATGAATGTTTGGTCAACTTGACCAGGAGTCTAAAGAATTAGTCAATCTCACTTAGCAACAGAGAAATAGTGAATTAATGTATGAAATCTACACAAAGAAACCAAGTGGTTTCCACAAGTGGCAGAATCACACTGGATCCCTGCGTGCATTATTTACCCAGGGAAAAGACCTTGGCTGCCAGAACTGATTTCCACCTTTCTCTGGGCCCTCGCCTCCTGTTAGATATTGAATGGAGAGCTAGAGAGGCGTAGGTCTTTACTCCAGGAGAGACAAGCACACTATAGAATGAAGTGGGTGAGAAATATTTGTGTTGTCTTTCACGTGATTCATAAAATATAATTTTTGTGCATATACAAAGACGAGAGCTAGTGGTGAAAACATTACACTTTTATTTGCTCAGAGGTAGGGCTGTGGCATTAGGGAATCTCCAGGAAGCATGTGTTTTATGATATTCTATCCTGATGTCTTAATGATTTTAAAAAAGTAAAATCAATTCTATCTTCTCTGGGACCAGAATGGAAGGTTGCCAGAAAGGTGGTTTAAATTTCTGCTGAAACGTTAGAGCTTCTCCTCACTGCTTTATTTAAAACCTCTCTTCCTTTTAGAAAGTGGCCGCTCCTGCACCGTTAGGAAAATTGCGACCATCCCTTCTCATCCTTCCTGGGCTGGGCTGTGGAAAGCCAGTGTTCCGAAGAGGCAGGTCCTGTCCACTCCGTCATGCAAACAGCTCTAGCGACGATTATTTATTTACAACAGCTAATACAATTGGTAGTAACGACTTCATAGGCAAGCTCTAAGTGCAGGCAAGATGAAAAATTTACTAAATTGGAGAATAAAAATGCATAAGAAAATATACAGAATCAATATTTCATGGCCTTTGCTTTACCTTGCTGTTCACAAATCTATTCCTGGGCTCGCATTAAAATTTAAAGCCGCGTCAAGCGACAAGTTCAAGCCCTGGGTTATTTCATGTTGGTTTAGCTTTAGAGGAGTTTTGTTGTTGCTTGTTTCATAAAGTCCTGAGGATCAGAGGAGGGGAGACACTTAGGAGACCAGTTAGCCCAGTGACTCTGTTCTTACAATTTTTTTTCAGACCAGAAGACAAAATTGTGTCTGACACACAGAAAGTTCGGCTCAGTTTTTTTTCTTCGGAACTAGGGAGGCCTTTGTCATCTTCCTTGCTGAGCATGTAACAGATTGAAAAGATTGTGTTTAAAACCTTTAAAAGCCAAATTATTATTTGGTAAGAAATCAAACATTCATTGAAGCCGGATGCAGTGGCGCATGCCTATAATCCCAGTACTTGGGAGGCTGAGACAGAAGGATCACAGGGTCAAGATCAGCCTCAGCAATGTAGTAAGACTCTCAGCAAACTAGTGAGACACTGTTTCAAAAACAAAAAGTAAAAAAGGGCTGGGGGTGTAGCTCCAAGGTAGAAAGACCCTGGGTTCAATTCCCAGTATCCCCCCCACACACACACAATCATTGAATAGCTATAATATGGTAAGCACTAAGTAACATATATGAAACTTGATTGTACCAAGAAAGACCATAGTTGCTAAATTTTCTGTGTTCCAATGAATTCATGAAATTCATAACCATTGGCGAGAACAGCTAGAGAAACAGACACACCACTGATGCAGGATGGATGCTTGGGGCAGAGCTTTTCTTTTTTTTTTTCCTGTGGTACCAGGGATTGAACCCAGGGGCGTTCTACCTCCGCGCTACGCCCCCGGCCCTATTTTTTTTTATACTTTATTTTGAAACCGGGTCTCACAAAGTTGCAGAGGACCTCACTAAGGAGAAAGAGAGAGAGAGAGAGACAGGGAGAGAGAGAGAGCGAGAGAACTGAGGCTGGCCACGAACCCGGATCCTCCGGTCTCCCCCTCCCAAAGTACTGGGATTACAAGCGTGTGCCACCACGCCCAGCATAGAGCTTTTCTTAATAGTACACATTTGGAGCAAAAGCAATCAGGAACACCGCAATTAATAGCTCCCTTCTCAATACTTTACCAATATCTTAGATAGATGATGAAATAAAGGAATAGATAGTGTACAACACCTACAGAATTACAGCTACTGAATGAGTATGGTGGTACTCACCTGTAACCCCAGTACTTGGGAGGCTGAGGCTCCATGGCTCAAGTGTTCACGTTCTTGTACAATGGGCTGGACATGAAATAACTGAAAGAAAGGGGAAAAGAAAAGAAAAAAAAAACAGAAGCAAGGAAAGATGGTTTAGCCAGTGAGTGGAGAGTGACATAAACAGAGAAACTCATATAAATTGGACTATTTTAGAGGCAAAAAGAGTGAGACAAAAGGGAGGAATCATTTAACGAGGTGCTGGGAGGTATTGGACTTTGCGAGACAGCTATTGGGATTTGGGGGAATTTTTTCCCAAGTGATGGTCAGTGAAACTCCCGCCCCGGGGTTCACTCTTGTTACGAGCCGCTGTAAGTGCCATCCTGCTGGCCAATACATTCAGAACGAGTTGGGTCTTTGTCTTCTTTTTCCTTGTATTTGATATTTGCTGAGATGAGCCTTACCGTGGGAGGAAGCAGGCTCAGTTTTGCTAGTTATTGTCTTTGGCTTTTGATTTGCTTCCTGCTCACCACCACCCCCCCTTTAAGTGCTACATCATGAGCATTTTCCTGTAATAAAAATACATTTCAAAAATGTGACTTGAATGGCTGCCTCACGTTTGTCATCCAAATGTCCCATAACTGTTTGTGTAAGCGACAGTAATTGTGCAGGGCTGGGATGAATGGCCTCGTTGAAGAGCAGGACTGTCCTTGGGAAGCGAGGTGGAGCCTGTACCCCCATTCCCGGTTGAGAGAGGCCTCTGCACCTGGTAGCCTGTGCTTGGGACAAAGTGTGTCCTGCAGAAGGTATCAGAGATGTCACACTTGCCATGAAGTGATTACAGAGTGTTCCCTTCATTCTCTACAAGGGGAAAACAAGTGGACTTCTGTTCTCCCAGGGTCATGACAGCGATGTATGCAGTGGTCACACCATCAGAGAACTAACTTCCATCAGGAAGGAGCAGTGGCACAATGGATAGTGTTCCAATCAGAAACAGAAGGTGACCTCCTCGTAATGAACATTTTATTATCATTATTATTCACCTTTGTAATAATGGCACTTATTAACTGGGCTATTTGGAAAGCATCACTTTAAAGCATGCTTTAAATGAACTCTCCCCCCTCCCAGTGTTAGGGATTGTGCATGTTAAGCACATTTTCTACCACTGGGCTACACCCTCAGACCTCCTGTTTTTTAATCTTCCTAAAAAGAAAAACCATGAAGGAGGTACTCTCCCCATTTTACAGATAAGGAAACTGAGTCTCAGAGACTGTCGTTTGCCTAAACTCGTATGACGAGTATGTGGCAAGTTGAGACTCAAGCTCATGTCTCTTTGATCCCAAATTCCATGCCCTTGACCACCACTTCATGAACAGCCACTCTGGGTCCAGCACTGCTTGCAACAAGGTCTGATGAGTGACATCCACACGTAAGTCAGGATGTGCAGGGGTGACGGCTCAGAAGCTCTGTGCTGCTCAGCTCTGGCCAGCCTCTGTCCACCCACCACTGGATCCTTACTTCCGGGGGCTGCCTCTTGAATCTCCTGCTGGGGACTATGGCGCTCCCTGACACGGGACAGCTGCCCATTGACCCTGCCACCTGGGATCTGCTGCAAATCCTCCTCAACCCACAGGGTGCGGTTAAACATCCAAGAGTGGCCGAGCAGACCTGGGGTTTGTTCTGTTCTTCCAGAATGGCAGGGAAAACCAAAAGGCTAGATCCCAGGCCAGGCCTCCCTCATCTTCCCATCTCATCCTCTGGGGTCCAGTGTGTTGCCAGCTTCTCTTGAGCATTTTGTGTCCCACACCGATTACAGCCACACGCCCCGCTGGCTCATGTTTCAGTCTGTGAATATAGTTTCTGCCTGGGTATGTGGAAGTGGTTTTCAGGGATGGAGATGGGGTAAGGCAGGCGTCGGGCAGATAAAACACTAGACATTCATTAGCAGTAACATTTTAATACCGGCCACTTTATCTCTGAGTGAAATCCTATTACACATTCTCTAGCTGTATGCCTTTCAATATTTTTCTTATATTCAGAATTGGCTATAAATTTAACTCTTTATTGCTAAATAAGGTAACTAATACTAATTAAGAAGGTTTGAGTCTATTTTATCTGTACCATAAATAGGACAAGAAAAAAAATGTAGTATCACTGCACTAGAAGTCGAGGGTGCCAAGATCTTAGGAAAAAGTGGTAATCACTTATTACTTATTATAATTCATTAAGCTTGTAGGAAATATTTAGATACTTAATTGGCATTTAACAAGATAGCTATAGAGAGTAAATGAGACATTAAATTCTCTTCTTAAATGCCCATTAGGTTTGCTTTAGAAATTAATTGATATCTAATTCATTTGCTATCAACTATTTTATCCTCTGCCAGCTGAGAAGTTCAACATATTAATGATAAATACAGCAGGAGAAGGGGAGACTTACACCTAACACGATCTGTGTCAACCACATTTAAAAGGCAAAGATCCTCATGGAACCTTAGTCCCATTACAGGGGCACCGCTCTTGGGTTTTGAGGGACAGGGCCTCTGATCACAAGCACAGTTGGACTTGTCCAGCCTCTCAGCATGAAGAGACCTTGTAAGATGGGGCACAATCAGAAATCCTTTCAATGAGGAACAGGTGAGCTAGCTACACGTGCTCAGACTAAGCAAAATGTGCATAAATGGCACCAGGCGTGGTGAAGGATGCGATGGAGAAGGCAAGTTGGTTCATAAACATCTGAGAGCCAGTCCTCAGGAATGTGGAGGGAATGTGTTTTGTATTATTCTAGTCAGTAAAGAAATGGGCAGAAATTATAATGAGAGTGTTAGGTAGTTAGAGATGAGCGGAGCAAGGGAAGGAATGGGACAGAGGATCCACCAGCCCTCGTGAGAAGAGATGAGGCGGCTCACCACCCAGCTGCAATTGCCACTGTAGACGCTGCTCCTCCCCGGCCAGGGTTCCACTGAGGCACTGGGGGAAAGTTTCCGACATGGTAGGAACAGCGTAGGGGCACTGAGCTATGGCGCAAAGAGTTTCCTCCCCTGAATGTATGTACATAAGGGGGAAAGTTTCAGGAATAAATAAATTCCACCAGGCAGAAAACTCACTGCCATTTTCCGCTTCCAGAAACTGACCGTTCCAGACCCTTTCTCTGGAATGTACTCCTTTATCAGGCCTTCTCTTAAACTGTACCCTACTTCCCTAGATAAACCTCTTATATTCCCCTATTTGGACTTTCTGTTTCAATTCTTTCTCTAGGGAATCAAGGTCTGAGGATGAGAGATCAATATTTATTTCTAGGAGAGATTATCCCCCTTTAACAAGGGGACTGGAAAATGAGCTTCCCCTATCTCCCTGCAAAGAAGGCCTTCCCTCCCCGGCCCCAGGAGTAGCTCCTTCAGGGTTTATCTCAGTTGCACCAAACTGCCGTCAGCAAGGGCTCACGCTTCTTGGGGAAGTCCACAGCCAGCAAAAGGGCAGAGGATAATTTCAACTTAGCATGAGACAATTCTGTTCGGCCACATGTGCCCCAAGAAAGCCCATGGAGTTGGCCAACAAGGCTTTGTGAATATATGACAGTTCCTCCTGCCCAGTCCTGCTTTGTTCCTTTCCCTTCCACAGGTGTTTGTTTGGTTAGTTGGTTGGTTTTGTACTGGGGATTGAACCCAGGGGCATTCTACCCCCAAGCTACATCACCAACCCCTTTTTATTTTTTATTTTGAAACAGGGTCTTGTCTCACTAGGTTGCTGAGGTTCTCGCTACATTGCTGAGACTAGCCTCAAACCTGTGATCCTCTTGTGTCAGCCTCCTCCCAAATATGAGGATGACAGGCGTGTGTGCCACCATGCCCAGCTCGTAGGTGCTGATTCTTTATAAATAACCTACACAACAAACTGTCCCATCATCTGTGACTAGAGAGCCCCACTTGTGGGGAAGAATGGGGCTGCTCGTGTGCAGTATAAGTGATGGTACAGCTCCTCCCCCAGCTGATGGGCTGCTAGTTTCCTCCAAAGCCTCCGACAGGTGCTCCTGCAGTCATCGAAGGTTGTTTCCTGGGCATCCCTGGTGACTATGGCAAGATTTCAGTTCTTTCTTAACTTCCCTGCTCTGACGATTGTGCGTACCTCTGGCCCAAAGTTAAGGCGTCTTCTTAGGCAACAATTTCTCCCGTGGCAGAATTGCTAGATGATCAGCCAGTTTCTTCTTGATGAGTGAAGAACTAGACTACACATCCCAGCCTGCCTTGAAGTCAGATACAGCCAGGTGATAGAGTTCTAGACCATAGGATGTGAGCACAAGTTCTTAGCACATCCAACCTTCATAAATGTTTATTATGGAATGAATGAGCAATTGTCTGAATGTTTTAGGGAGGTTAGTAATCTGCATAGAGATCATGAGACTGATGAGAAGAGCTTTGAGGTGGGAGGTGAATCTCAGAATCCCAGGCTGTCGGCAGAATAGGCAACAAGGGCACCATCAGAAGACCAGATGGTTGGAGTGAAACTCTGGGGCTTCTTGGGTGCCTCATGCCCTGATCGATGCCACCTGGATCCTAATGGTACCAAGAGCCAGGTGACACGTATCGGAATCCTGAGCTATGTCTCCATTTATGGTCTTGGGGTCTACACATTTTTTAGAACTCATTCCTTTATCATTTATGAACTGATTTATTCTCGCCCTCGATACCCACAGAAGTTCTTCTTTGGTTCCAGTTTGATGCAAGATATAAGAACCACTATAAGAACTACTTCACCCCATCTCACCAAACATAAGACCATCCAAGGAAGAAGAATGCCACCTTTCCCAAGAAGACAACAACAAAGAGTCGGGATCCTGGCCAGTCCATTGTCCAGTGGAAGGAGGTGTGGCCGACAGTGGGTAGCATAGTCACTTCCTATTCCTATTGGCCAGGGGACACAGTTTCTATTTAATAAAGGCATTCTAGTTTACAACAGTAAAGTTTCAAATGTGAAGTGTACAGTTCAATGAGTATTTTGAAATAAATGCACCTAGGTAATCAAAAGAGAGAATACAGTTTTAAAGGGCCAGGGAATAAAAATGGAGGCAAGAAAGTGATTCCTCTTGACATAATAATGTGCAGTGTTGACGCCACAGAATCAGAGTACCCGTGAATAGAGCAGGAGGCTGAGCCCTGGCTGAGAGAAGTGATGGGAAGATTAAAAATATAATAAGGTGTCCACTTTTCCATTTTAGACCATTTTAATTATCCCATCATACAACTCTTCTATCTTGATATCAACTCCATTATATCTATAAAGACCCCTTTTTCTGAATAAGGTAATATTCACAGGTTTCATTAGGACTTAGATGTATCTTCTGGGGAGCTGTTAATCAACCCTCTACATGTGAGGCCAACATATGGAACATGTTGGACACGGGACAATGGGGAGAGATGGAGACTGGTGTATCCGAGAGTGTGTGTCCAATTCAACGCCCTTCATAGTCACAACACGTGGCCATCAAGAGCTCAGATGTGGTCTGTGGGTGTTGAGTTTGGAAGTCAAGGGCAATCTTGGATGCTTTTGTTCACAGATAACTCTAATCATTACATGACAGTGAATTCCTGAGATGCTAAACACAATTATAATGGCAGCTGAGGATGATCATTTTTTTTTTTTTTACTGCTTCATGTTCAAGTCAAAATTAACTTCACCACCTACTCTTTGCTTGGCGGAAACTGGAAGAGAGATTTTAATCACACATCTACACTGACAAATTAGTAAGTGACTAGAGACCATTCCAGTTCAGCATAATACATTATAATTTTGATTCAAGCAAGCAAACAAACAAACAAATAAACAAAACCCCCAATGTAGTAACCTGAATCAGGACTACCTTTGCCTCTGTACCCGCAAAACTTAGTCCTAGAACTGCTTTTCCTGGCTGAGTTCTGGAGACCAGATCTTCATTACTTGCCTCAATGTCAAAAGGAGCACTGTAAGACCTTTTGATTGACAACCCCAAAATAGTGAACTCCTGGGTTTCTAGCTGTCTTCTCTGAATATTTGTGTCTCGGGTCTTCTCCCTGAGCATCTGCACAGTGACAAGCAGTTGACATCATTAATTTTGCTTCTAAAGAAGCTCTAAGCAGATAAGTCAGTCCATACAGCATCAAGAAGAGTGTATTTAGGATCCAGAGGAGGGTGTTTGTCAAGAAGAGGGTGTTTATGAACAAACTGGAGAAGAGTGTTGGTGGCTCTTCAAGGGTTGGGAGAGAAGCTCACACTTTGGAGTATAAATGCTCTCAGAGATGTGAATCAAGATCCAGAGAAGTGTGTGTGCTGGGGGTTCATGAGCACTGAATAAGTCTCCCCATGGGCTGAGGCTCCGGAGCACCGGAATACTCATCAGGCAGCTGGTGAAGAGTGAGATCGTGGCGCACGCTTGTAATCCCAGTACTTTGGGAGGTGGAGACCGGAGGATCCGGGTTCGTGGCCAGCCTCAGCTCTCGCTCTCTCTCTCTCTCTCTCTCTCTGTCTCTCTCTCTCTCTCTCTCTACCTAGTAAGGCCCTCCGCTACTTCGTGAGACCCGGTTTCAAAATAAAGCATAAAAAATAGGGCCGGGGGTGTAGCGCGGAGGTAGAACGCCCCTGCGTTCAATCCCCGGTACCGCAAAAAAAAAAAAGTGAGATCACTCCTCTGGGCCCGCCATGTCTTAACCAGTCAGTGGGAGCTTTCCTCTGCGGCAGATTCACAGCAAGCATGTCAGTGAGGATCCAGTGCAATTAGGTGGGAAGTCTCCCCTGAGTAATAACACCTCCTCATGGCTCATTCCCCACTTCCTCCCGTGTGACACTCCTCAGCAAAGGACTCAACTCTGCGGGGCTGCTCTGCCTGCTGCTAAGCTCTGCACATGTGAAGCTTTGGAGGCCCCTCTCCCAGAGCCCTGGGGCACTGAGAGGGTTAATCTTGTCATGTCAAGATTCTCCTCTGATGCCAGACCAACTCAGCATCAATTTGACACAGATTTCTTTGGGGGAATCTGGGTTAATCTTCCTGGGCGGGCTGTCCGTTTGACAGACAGGAAACCTTCCTGGACTTCTCCGGGACACCTCCTCCATGACTTTCCCCCAGCCCTGTCTTTGAATTAAATATTTAAAAGGGCAATTAAATTTAAAAAAAAAGCAATCTGATGTTTACAGACCCTCATAGGTAATTTATAAATGCTGCATCCCTGGTCCCATTGTGTTTAAAGAATTTAATTTGGAGACAGGCTTCTGTGAGATGCAAGACCTGTCCCAGATGCCCAGGAGAGATGAATTGAAAAATGCAAAAGGCTTAGACGACATCCGTGGCTGGGGCAGTGATGGCTACTCAGTTTCCTAAGGATTTCTTTGATCTTCTTCGCATACATGCATGCAGGCTCCCTCATTCGGCCATTCTTTACCCTCTGTGCCTGTCTTTCTGTGTGTGCTAAATTAAACTCATGGAGGCATGCATACTTACGGATCAAAAGGAGGCGGGACTAAATGCAATTCCATATCTCTAATCGAATCCTGGAACAACACAAGAAACTCAGTAGTGGAAATATTGGTGAAACACAAATATAATCTGAGGTTTTTGTTATTAATAATGTACCTATGGCCGGGCGTAGTGGCGCACACCTGTAATCCCAGTACTTGAGAGGCTGAAACAGGAGGATTGCAGGTTCAAAGACAGCCTCATCAACCTAGTGAGACTGTCAGCAACCTAGTGAGACCTGTTTCAAAACAAAAAAATTAAAAAGGACTGGGGGGTATAGCTCAGAGGTAGAATGCCCCCAGTTTTAATCACCAGTACTACTACTATTACTAGTAAATAATAATAAAATAATGTACTTATGTTAACTTCTTAGTTTTGACAAAGATATCATGATTATATAAGATGTTAACATTTGGAGGAATGGGATAAAGGGCACACAGGAATTCGCTATGCTTTGTCTTTGCTGCTTTTCTATAAATCTAAAAGTACTCCAAGATAAAAAGATGTATTAAAAATGCTAGAGGCCATCAATCTAGAGTTCTCCAACTCCTCTTTGATCTGAAGACCTGAAAAGCAACTGTTTGCACCTGGCCACGCTCCCGCAGCTTCCACCAGTGTGAGGAGAGCAGACCGCAACCCCGGTCCCTTGTATTCTCTGTCTCCACCTTTCACACGGTCCAGTTTGCCTTTATTTTTTTCTTATTAATCTGTCTACTTATTTTTATCTGTTTCTCCCAATAGAATGTAAGTTCTCTGAGAGCCAGGCTCAGGACTACTTCATCTCAGCACCTCTGCCTCCTAGCAGGGCGCCTGGTATGTAGTACACAGTAACAAAATATTGTTAAATTTATTAATAGAAGTTCCTACTTTTTATTTGCCTTCCTCCCTCTAAAGAGTCTCCAGTTGTGAAGTCAATGATTCTGGCAGTTCTTGAAACAGACACTAAGTAATGTGGGGCAAAGAACAGAGAATGTGATATTGTTAGGTAGTTAGATAGGAAAATAGAACAGGCCAGAGAGAAAAAGGACAGGAAAGCCCCTTCTGAAAGGAATCAGCCCGCCCAGCTGTAGTCAGAGACTCCCGGCCTACTACATTGCAGCTTTAGGTTTGCCATGTGATACAATCCCGCGCAGCCGCGCTAAGCTGTGGCGCGAAACCCAAAATGAATATACATGAAATGGGGTGGATTTTTGGGAATTTTAAAAAGCCCACCATGAGGCAACCCCTCGTGCATTCTCTCTTGTGCTTGTGTTCGCTCTCGCTCGCTCCCTCCCTCCCTCCCTCTTTCTCTTTCTTTGGGACTCTCCTCTCCCTCCTCTCTCTTCTTGGCCCTCTCTCCCCTTTATTCTGCTCCTGGACCCTCCTGTGGAATTTATCCAATAAAGTTTCTTATGACTACCCTATTGGCATCCTCTGGATGAAATCTTTCTCTCAGTAGACAAGAACTGAGGAAATACTCACGGCCCTATAGCAATATGTCATTTTTAAAAATAACTTTATTAGTGCATCGCAATTGTACATCATAGTGAAGTTCTATATCACTCATGTCTCAAAAAACTCACATTTGGGGAGACAAAACGTTTGCAACACAGTGTAATAAGTCTTCAAAGGCTTCAACCATACATAATACATTCTGGACCAAGACTTTATTTGGTAGATATGCTTTGGAAACATTTATCTTGCCACTAGCCATGTGTCCATTCCGTTTAGTTATTTCTCAGCCAGTATTGCTATTCTTATCACCTGCCCCAATTAAGATTTTAACACCACAGCCAGGCACACACTTGTAATCCCAGTACTTGGAAGGCTGAGACCGGAGGATCCGTGTTCGCGGCCAGCCTCAGCTACTTAGTGAGGTCCTCTGCAACTTAGTCAGACCCTGTTTCAAAATAAAGAATAAAAATAGGGCTGGGGTGTAGCTTGGAGGTGAAATGCCCCTGAGTTTCATCCCCAGTACCACCCACACACAAAAATTAACAACTATCAAGAAAAATGGACATTGTATTTACTCTTTCAAAAATTTTTGTGTAGCTGCCCTATTATACAAATCTCAACCATAATTTTGCATGTTTGTGTTTGACTCTTCTTAGGTTTGCACACTGTATTAGCTTCTCCTTTGCTGTGACCAAAATACCTGACAAGAACAACTTAGAGGAGGAAAGATTTATTTGGGCTCTTGGGTTCAGAGGTTCAGTCAACGGTTGGCCGGCTCCAAGGCAGAAACATTGTAGTGTCAGGGAGTGGTGGTAGAAACACCGCTTAACTCATGATGGCCAAACTCAGAGAGCAAAAGGAGAGGGCCAGAGATAGATACAAGTCTTCAATGCCGTGCCACTAGTGCCCGACCTCCTCCAGCCGTGTCCCACCTCTGAACCTTGCAGGAGTGCCAGCATATGAGCTTTCCCATATCCAAACCCTAACACGCACAATCTAAAACTTTTACTGCTTTTTGGATCTCTTTTTTGAGAAACTCTTTTTTTTAATTATTACTTATTTTCTTATGCTGTTATGATTATTTTACCAACCTTCAACTTCTTACATTGGATACCTCATTTATATTCTTTCTTTCTTTAATATCGAGTACTAATAATATGATTTTGTTGTCTAGTGTAGTTCTGTTCACAACTCATAAGATTTCATATGCACTTAATTCATTATTTTCTAAATAGTGGATAATGTTAGTTTGTAATGATTCATGGATAAAAGAGATTTTCTATTTTTTCCACAATTTCCAAATGATTTTTATTTAAACCTATACTTTCAATTTCTAGAATTTATTATTCCCTGGTTAAAAACATATAAACTATTTAATTTCTACTCATCAGAATTTATTGAGGATTTCTTTATGGCCAAAATATGTTAAATTTTCATAAATATTCCTTGGTTATTATAAAGGAATTTTTCTGTCTTGTGGAACCAAATGTCAAATATTAATATATTCATCCTAATAAACTTTAATATAAAATTTCATAAAATATAAATTTTTCTCTTTATGTTCTATAAAATAGGAAAGAATTTTATTTCAGTTCCCATGTAGTTGTATTTAAAATTTCTTACTTTATTTTTACAGTATTTGACTTAAATTATTTGATAATAATTATATGAACCATAATGGATCAAGATTATTATGTCATACTTTCAGATAATTTTTCTCAACATAAACTACACTTTGTCCAATGTACTATGTTGTGCTATAAACTGCACTTAGGTGTTATTAATTTTCTATATCTACTTCCTGATTGTTTGCCTAGGCCTGGAATATTTTTATAATATTTTTAGTTTTAATATTTCTCAGTGAACTTTTAGATACAACTTGTATAAACTAAACAGTGTTGGATTACTCAATTAAATTTGTAATTTAATAAAATAATTTGAGCCATTTGCACTTATTGTGATAACTGATGCATCTACTCTCATTTTCTTTGAATGCTTCTAGTCTATGTCTGTGGGGAAGGCTGAAGAATGAGATAATAAATGAAACTTCAGATTTCACTTATTACCAGATGTCCAGATTACTCAATGAGAAATATGCTGTGGTTAAAATTTTTTTCTTTATTCTTTGGATTAAACAAGTTTTCATTTCCTCTCTCTTTATATGAACTTTGGACTTCTTTTATCAATTGAATGGCCTGCCACTAATAAGCGAAGCTTACTTAATAAAGTATGGTGCTTTTAACTTTCCCCTGAAGACATAAGAAAATATGTGAATTTTAGAATTAAAGTGATCTATTTGTGTTGAGCATGAGAAATTATCAAAGCCACTGAGTGTCTCATAAAATCAAAACATTTCAGTTTTGGGGAGATTGTGGCAACTCTCACTAGAAGTTAGGAACTTGTGAAGAAGAGGAAGATAGAGATCATATAGATTAAACATTTTCAAATTCAGAGAGAAAGCTGCCACCTCTGCTAGTGCCTCTTGAAAAGACTGTCTCCAGCACCATCAAATAACTGATGTGAAATGCTGGGATGGGGAGAAAGTCAGTGGAGAAACAGTTTCTTGTGACCTAAATAAGTCCACTTCAAAAATGTGTACATTAAAGACAGTCTGGCTAAAGTTTACATTCTCTTCTTATCCTTCATATACAAGTTCCATTGATGTAATATGAATTGTTTAGATTAATATAAAATAATTTTAGGTTATTTATGTATTTTGAGTTTCTATTAGTAATTTTCTTTATTTTTAAAGTTATTCTTGGTGCATTATAATTGTATAAAATAGTGAGACTCAGTGATACATTCATATATGAACATAACATTATTTGGTCTGTTTCCTTCCCAGGGCCTCCGCTTTTCTTCTCTTCCTCTCTCTGCCCATCCCCTTTTCAATACTTTACTGGTGTCTCTCCTACTTTTATGCATTTGTTTATTTTACATGTGTGTTATATTACAATCATAGTAATAAGAATTATCTATAATAAACTTTGTGTTTTACAGTTTTAGTTCTTTTCTTCCAATTTTTTAATAGCATGGTTTCCCATCCATGTTTTGTTTTTGTTTTTTTTTTACTGAATATTTATTTGAGAATTTTTTCTTTTAAGTGCATGCTGACTTCTCTGAGCATCTGAATTTTTAAAAAACTGTCTTCCTTTTGCTGTTGGAGAGGTAAACCTGGTATTCATTCATTCATTTATTCATTAGTTGTTTTGTTCATTTGTTTCGTTTTGTTTTTTGACATAGTGTCTGGCTACGTAGCCCAGGTTGGCCTTGTACTAACTCCTGGGCTCAAGCGATCCTCCTCTTGCCTCAGCCTCCTGAGTAGCTAAGACTACAGGTGGTGTGTGTGCACCACCATGCTTGACTTAAATAAAAAAAAATTTAGATCTTATTATTTTCTCCCTCAAAACTCTACAGCCATTGCTTAAAGCATTTAAAGCATTCAGCATCCCTAAAAAGGCCTGTGATCATCCTGCTGTTGGTAACTTCCTCTTTTTAATATATTTTAAGTTTTTATTTTTCTTCCCATAACACATATTTTATTTTTACATACTTTTATTGGTGCATTGTACAATGTCTCACATCATAATGTAGTCCTGAGTGATAGGGATATATATGCACACAGGCAATGTCTCTCCATTACTGTTCTTTCTTTTTTTTTACGATACGAGCATGGTGAGTCTATCCAACTAACAAAGCCGTCTCTTCAGACCTAAAAAGTTTGCTTTTCTTTCTTTTCTTTGCCTCACCTCTATTTTCCTTTTCTATCTTCCTAGGGTTCCTTCTGCATCAGTCCTTTTTCATCTCATCACTGTCTTTAAAAATGTTTCTTTCCAGCCAGACATGGTGGTGCACACCTGTAATCCCAGTATTTGGGAAGCTGAGACAGGAGGATCGCAGGTTCGAGGACAGCCTTAGCAAGTAGTGAGACTCTCATCAACCTAGTGAGACCCTGTTTCAAAATAAAAATGAAATAGGGCTGGGGGTGTAGCTTGAAAGTAGAATGAGTAGAATGACACTGGGTTCAATCCCCAGTGCCCCACCACCACCAAAAAGTGTCTTTCCAGTGGAGTGTGTTGGCACATGCCTGTAATCCCAGTACTTGGGAAGCTAAGACAGGAGGATCGCAGGTTTGAGGATAGCCTCAGCAACTTAGCAAGGCCCTTGGCAACTTAGTGAGACCCTGTTTAAAAATTTTTAAAAAAAGCTGTGGTGTTGCTCAGAGGTAGAATGCCCTTGGGTTCAATCCCCAGTACCACACACACACACACACAGTGTCTTTCCTCCGAGTTCTGAGGGAATTTCTTGCACTTTTCTTCTTTCGGTTATTGAGCCTCCTGGAGGCATGCTCTCCAGTAGAGTATCCACACACCACATGTGGCTATTTGAATTTAAATTTCATTGAAATGGCATAAAATAAAAGTATAGTTTCCCTCAGGATGTATGATTAAAATGCACCAATAAAAAATAATAAATAAATAAATAAAAAGTCTAGCTGCTCAGTCACATTTTCAAGTGGCCAGCATTTACATAGGATCATAGCTCTCTGTGGATAGTGAAGATACAGAACAGCATTGGCAAACTACAACACAGGAGTCAGCAAACGTCCTCTTTTCTAAAAAAAAAAATTATTTTTCTCACCTGGGCGTGGTAGCTCACACTTGTAATCCCAGGACTTGGAAGGCTGAGACAGGAGGCTCTCAGGTTCAAGGCCAGCCTCAGCAACTTAGTGAGATGCTGTTTCAAAATAATAAATAGAGCTGGAGGTATATATACCTCAGAGGTTTGAATGACCCTAGATCAAATCCCCAATACCAAAAAGAAAAAAAAATTGTGTTTTCTCTTTATTAATTTAACTATGGTAAAGTACACAAAACATTTTTCCATTTTAACTATTTTTAGGTGTACAACTAAGTGGCATCTATGACATCCCCAAGGTTGTACAAACATGCTACTATCTAGTTCAGATCTAAAGAAAACTCTGTGTCCACTAAGTAGCCATTCTCCATTCTCCTCTCCCGCCAACCTCTGTCAACAATTAACCTGATATTTTTTCCGATTTCTGTGGATTTAGCTTTCCTGGGTATTTTATATAAATAGAAGCCATTATTTTGTGCCTGGCTTTTTTTACTTACTACAATCTGTGTTTTAACATGAATTAGTACTTCATCCTTTTTATAGCAGAATACTATTTTATTGTAGGGATACACTACTGTGATAGTCAATATAGTTTGTCAACTTGACCTGATCATGACACACCCAAGATCATGTGACTTTGGGTGTGTAACAGCAGATTAAACAGAAAGCCTGCACTGAATGTAGGCAGCAGGATTCTGATAGGTGCAGACTTAGATAAAAGAAGGAGAAGCCGTGTAGAGCAACACGTGACTCTTTCCGAAGAAAACGCATCTGCTCTCACCTGAGATCTTCGGCCGCCGGCTTCGCCGTTTCTCTGAAGAGCTTCTTGATCTTCTCGGCCTCCAGCCCTTCGAACTGAAACTTCACCATCATTTCTCCGAAGAGCTTCCTGATCTTCACATCTTGGACTGGGACTGAATTAGTGATTGCTCTGATCCTAAGACTCCAGCTCTTAGACCGCTCGACCAGCTACTGGTTCCTCTGACTCGCCACGTGCAGTCAGAACCTGGGACTACATTGCTTCAAACTGTAAGCCCATCTGATAAATCCCTTTTTCAAATATATTCATTCTGTGAATTCTGTTAATCTAGTGAACCCTGTCCAATACAACCACCTTCTGCTTATCCATTCATTTATTGATGATGGAGACTTGGCCTGTTTCCAGCTTTTGCCTATTGTGAATAGTACTGCTATGAGCATCCATGTATAAGTTTTTGTGAAAACCTGCCTCTAATTATTTTGGGTATATAAACAGGATTAGAATTGCTGGGTAATATGATAATTCTATGTTAATTTTTTTGAGAAACCACCAAACTGTTTTCCACAGAGATCACACCATTTTACACTCCCATAAGCAGTATAGGAGAGTTCTAATTTCTCCACATCTACAAAACACTTGTTATTTTTCCTTTTTAAAAAACTATAGCAAGCTGGGCATGGTGGCTCACACCTGTAATCCCAGTACTTGGGAGGCTGAGACAGGAGAATCTCAGGTTTGAGGACAACCTCATCAGCCTAGAAAGACCCTGTTTCAAAGTAAAAATAAAAAATAGGGCTTGGAGTGTGGCAAGGCGGTAGATGCCTCTGGGTTCAATCCCTAGTAACACAAACACACACACACACACACACACACACAAACACAGACTATTGCTATCCTAATGGGTGTGAAGTAATGTTATACACGGACTATTATTATATAGCCCATGGACTAAGATTTTTTTAATGTCTTTAAAAGCTAGTAAAAAAAAACATAAATGATAGGCAACAAAGATTGTATGTGGCCCCCAAAGCCTAACACATTTACTCTCCGGCCCGTTACAGAGAAAGTTTACTGAACCTTGACATAGAACATTGCTATCATTGCAGAAATTCTACTGGACGATGCTCTACCTGTCTGATGGTCACTTAGTGATTCAAATGCAGTTTTAGATTCAGCAATCTTATACTTTCATCTGTATCCCGTCATTACTAGATTTTGTTATTTCCTGCTTAGTCATACAATTCTTAAAAATATATATTGTTATTGGTGCATTGTAATTATCCACTATAATGAGGTTCAGAGTGATGAGAACACACATGCACGCAGCACTTGATGTGTTTGCCTCCAGATCCTACCCCACTCCCTCCTCTTCCAATGTCAGTGAGGTTGGTATTGATAATTTTTATCTGTACATAGCATTATCTGAACTATTTCCTTCATCAAATCTCCTACCCTCTCCCCTAAACCCCCTCCATTCCTCCACTGGGGTCTCTCCTCCTTTATCTGAACTGTGACATATACACACAATGGAATATTACTCAGCTATAAAGAAGAACAAAATTATGTCATTCGCAGAAAAAAAAAGGATGGAACTAGAGAATATTATGCTAAGTGAGATTAGCCAGACTCAGAAAGCAAACAGTTGTGTTTTCTTTCATATGTGGAAGCTGGAAAGAAATTGGGTAACAAAAGGGACTTCAGTCATACTTTTTAAAAATAATATTCTCTAGGATAATGTTGCGGCTGCAAACTGTAACTTTTCTGAACTTCTTTCTTATAATAACTAACATGTAGATGTTTGCCCTTCTTTTGACATGTTCTATCCTTTCAAAGCTTGGAGGAATTTCTCTCTTTGCTCATCCTGAGAACCAAAATTGGAATTGAGATAGATTTGGGCAAAGATAGTACAGATCCCTCTCTATTTCTTTCAAAAAAAGAACAGATTAGATTTACTCTAATACGGTCAGTTCAAAAACCCAGTTGCCTGGGACAAGTGGAAATGGGGCCTTAGTTGCATCATTTGACCATTAGGCTGAATAGTTACCCTCCTTTATTTGGAAGCAGCCAAATGTTAACTGCACAAAGCTCACCCTCTTTGTTAGACACAATTACACAACTGGGAGTTAGTACTGGCACGGACAGTGTTCTCTGTCCAGCGTCGTCCTTGCCAAGAATAAGTTTATAGTGCCTGGCATGGCCACCCAGGGTGACTGGTGGATCCCAGATGTGCCTCCCCAAATATTCATGGTCTTCCCTTCCAACCACCCCTTGTGGATTGATAATGTTGTCCCACCAGCTTCTTTCCCAGGTCCTGCTCCCACAAACTCTCCCTTTACATGTGGGAAGCAATTGCTTGGGTAGGTTTGCCCTTCAATCCATCCTCCTCTGAGCTGGATGTGGCAGGAAGTCTTTGATAATTCTGACATATAAATGGCATTCCTTGTTCGTTTCCCTTGGTGACATAGAATGTGTCATTACATACCTCTGCTAAGTAACAGGGCTACGGGGACTATGGTAAGCTTTCCTTGTTTGCAATGTCATTTATCCATAAATCCCAATCTAGACTTAATTGTTATAGTTTGGGGGAACATGATTTAGAAAAGTAATGTGTTATCCCCAGTTCTTGATACCTTTAGAAATTCTGGAGGTTGGAAACACAAGGTCAGACACCAGACTTCGCCAACCTCCTGGAACACGCTCAGCCCGATTCCAAGAAATGGTGCCCACAAGAAAACCGAAACCTCTAAACTAATAACAGATGCTGCAGATGTTATAAGAAGCATCGTGTTTTCCTGGTACCCAGATTTCTAGATGAATTATGAAAAGGAATCCGTCTTTCATCTGGACATTTGACAGCGTGCAGATGAAACACCCGTGGAAGACAGTAGGCTCTAAACAAATAGCTGGTGAGAAATGTCTGGCTGGCTGACTTGCTGAAAGACTGGAGTTTTCACTTCTCATCCAGATGTTTTGGCTTCGCAGAGGCACTCGGGGGGTCTGCCAAGCCGATCTGTGATCTTCGAGTGAAGGGTGATACACGAGCGCAGAGCATTACACCCGCAAATGAGTATACGACACCGCGGAACTTGAAATGAGGTCTCGCTGGCTGCACCCAAGGCGTGTGACAGACCTGCCCGTCCACCTCCAAGTGCTTCTGACAGACGAGCCCCCCATTTGCATACATCTCCGCGTGACACAAGCTGGGACCGTTAAGTTATTATTAGTACTGATAATGGAGTCATCACCCGGAATGTATTCCTATTTCTAATGTTGTCACTGCAGATCGTCTTGTTGTTAAGAAGAAGGCCTATCAGGCATAAATATTTATGCCTGGATGGATGTCAGATTCTGTAATCGGGAGCTGGACTGGTCTTAATTGAATCTCGGGGACAAATTCAGGTTCAAAGTCGATTGTGGGGCTTTTCGTTCTGCATGAGCAGGGCTCTCTTAGTCTATCCCCAAGACTTCAGAGAAGGACTTCTCCGTCATATGAGCAGGTAGGTCACCTCTTAAGAGGTGCTAGGAGTCAGGCCCGATGGTGCACTCCTGTCATTCCAGTACTTGGGAGGCTGAGACAGGATGATAGCAGGATCAAGGCCAGCCTCAGCAATTTAGTGAGACCCTCAACAATGTAGTGAGACCCTGTTTCAAAATAAAAAATAAAATAAAATAAAATACAGTTGGGGTACACCTCCAAGGTAGAATGCCCCTGGGTTCAATCCATAGTACACAAAAAAAGAGGTGCTAGGTTCTTATCTGTGTTGGGGAGTCCCTTTGGAGAAAACTGACAGGGATTTATAGCACTAGATCAAGGAAATTGTCTGGAGCTTCCTTCCTAAAGGCATTTATAAGTAGGGTTTATTTCAAGCAGGCACAAGGCTGTTGTCTTCATAAAGCCAGGGACCATGTCCTGGTCCCAGTTGCCCTTTCCTTGTCTGTTTAGTGCACCATCTGGAACGAGATGACCCCATAATATCTGTGGGTTTAATAAATACATGGAGGGCAAGAGGCTATGGTGGGAAAGCCCCCAAAGCAGTAGACCATCAGCCAGGTGTGAAGCACCCTTGTCCTTTGGATGCATGGACGTGGGTGGAGGACAGTCTTTCATTAAGGACCCAGTGCAGTGGGTATGTCAAGAGCTCACGCTCTGGAACCAGATGGCCCAGGGTCGGATCCCAGCTCTGCCACTTCCTAATCATGTGTGGTCGGGAAAGCCATTCCGTCTCCTTAGCCTCGTTTCTCTGCCCCACAGGGTTGTGTGCACATTAACTATGTACACAATGGTGCTAGCCTACCTGCACTGGGCTCTGACAACAGGCCAGATACTGTTCCAAATATTTCATTTGTACTATCTCATTTAAGCCTGACACCAACCTTAAGGAAACAGATTTGAGAATCTGTTTACTCCATTTTGCAGACTGGAAATGTTGGGATGAGGGCCAGTGTTTGGCATTGATAATAAAGAGATGAAGTAGACACAACCCATGACTTCAATTTGGTCTCTGTCTAGGAGAGCCTGGGCAAATGGGAAAGAATCCCACCCAGCAGGGAGAGAGGCTTGAACAAGCCAGGTAGAGTACAGGAAACAGAGCCTTAGGAATGGAGCTGAGCGGCACCTGTGGAATATGCCCAGGCCCAGATCCTGGGCAGGAAGGGTGGCAGGAGAGTGGCAGACAGACACGGGGCTCGCAAAGGCTGGGCTTTCAGCAGCAGGAATAGGGAAGTCCTTGAGGAGGGAGTTCGGTGAAATAAAAAAATACATGCATCTGTTTTAGCCACTTGAGGGTGCAAATGCCAACTCGGCCCTTTTCTCACTTTGCATCTCAGTGACCTCAGCTGCAAAATGGACAGAATCATGCCCACCCAGAGCATTGCTGGGAAGATTAAAATATATTAAGTATGCAGAGTGCTAGGCACATAGTACGCACTCAATAAATGCAGGCCTCTTTACTTTCCTGCTGGTGGAACCGGGTTCCCATAAGATGTGTGGAGACTCTGGGAACAGGTGTCATTTGATCCAGGGGTCAAGATGTTGTCCTGTATATCACATGTCATGGGATACCCAGCTACTTAGCAAGCGTCATGTTGGACTGCTTCCGTGTGTTTATAAACACGACGTTCAGGACTAGATGACGCATTTGAGGGTTCTCATTCCTGCCTGCCCAGCACCATGTACAGAGCGCGGATGGTGCTGGGTGAAGGTTTATCCCCTGAGGGAATGGATGGAGAGGGCAAGGAGGCTGACAGGTAAGGAGGCAGGTGAGCAAAGAACTAGTCTGCAGTGTTAACAGTCTTCCTAAGCATGCTCGCCCTCAACTGTCACACCTCAGTCCTGATAAGCAGAGCAGGGGACACCCTCAGGCACCTGTCCTTCCAAGCTTAACGTATTTGCCAAGGGGCTTGAACCTGGGCTGACTGGCTCCTTTGAAGATACAGACATTCCATGAAGGAAGTTCTGGTTAAAAAGAAAACCAAATTCTCCTTCCATATTCGTAGAAAATTTTCACTATCCCAGGTCAAACTCATTGCATGACAAAAAGATATCATTGCCTGTCACAGGCCCCAATGCTGAGCCCTATACTTTCCCTGTCATTTAGCCCCCTTTGATTTTTTGTAAAACATTCCAGAAATGTCTTTAGAAAAAGAAATCCATGATGTGTGCTTGCCGACAAATACAAAATAAAACTCCAAAGACAAGACCTCGAATATCATGCTTCCGAGTGAACTGGCCTTTGAGCTGCTGCGATTCCTGGACCAGCCCACACCAGGTGGTCTGTACCCGATGCCCCAGCCCACAGCTGGGTTCCTCAGCGTTGGGCAGGAAGCGATGTTCACTGTTGTCTCCTCATTTCCCAGCCCTTTGGTGTTCCAGATGTTTTAATTACAGAGGAAAGGGAGCGGATGATTCTGGCCATATGTCTCCATTCCACACAAATAAATCTCCTCGCCGTCCGTGCAGCTCTGGGCGCTACGACCGTCCCACTGAAACTGATGCTGTCGAGCCTAATCACCATCTTCAATCCTTCAGTGAGCATACTAATTCAGGGGACACCGGCTGGGCCTGCCATCCTGGGGAAATACTCAATCTAGGAACAATTAGACTCACATCATGGCAAGATGCTGCCCCTCCTCTGGGGGGCTGGGTGCTTCGTCAGGCTGCGCTGGGAGAAACCCACTGGGAATGGAGCAGGAAGAGCCAGGCGGGCCTGGGGCAGACACCAGGGGGAGAATTCTCAGCTGGGACTCTGGTACTACTATGCCACCTAGAAGCTCAGCCACTAGGCTATCATCCAAGGCATGCATGCCCACCTGCAAATATGCCCTGCCCTCTCTGGACCTCTAGAAAGAACTGAGATGTCCCAGACACGTAGCTCCAGCGTACACACAGGTCACACACATACACATATTCACCCAAATTACAGTGAGTTCTTCTCAGGAAATAGCAAAAACTCAGGCAGATACATTTAGCGTTTTGATTAGGTTTCACTACATGCTAAATTTGCTTTTAATCTCAACATCACCACACATAGATTAAGAACAAAGCCAAGAAAATTTCTATATGGTTTTTGGTTACCAATATATGTCTTTGTTTTCTAGTACCCAAGAGTACCCAAGAGTAAATAACAGAGGAATTTCTAAAGGGATAAGTATTTTCCAAGTATGGGAAATACAGTAATGGGCTGCACGCATCTCGGGGTACATCTTGATGAAGTTGTACATATTTTTACACCCATGTAACCAGCACAGAGACCCAACTATGGACATAACCAACACAATGACCTTCCTTGTGCCTTTTCCAGTCATTATCCACCCCACAGTTAATAGGTGATCTAACCTTTGCTTCTTTCTAATAAAGTTTGTGGGTGACTTCTGTGGACAGCATCATGTCTAGAGATGTACATCTGCAGCGTTATGTAGCAGTGGTCCTCCTGTTCTCATTGCTGTACAGCGTTGTAGTGTCTGAGGTACCACAACTCATTTTACTGAGGATGGACATTTAGATTGTTTTGTTTGGGACTATTGTGATTGGCCTTGTTATTGTGAACATTTTTGTACATGTGTACTGATTTCTTGAGAGTATACCTAGTTATGGAATAGGGGCTGAGTATAGAATAACTGTTCCTAGAGGCCAAGATCATATTCTATAATGATATGTGTGTGTGTGTGTGTGTGTGTGTGTGTGTGTGTATAATACATATACATACATATATACATATACATCTCTCTATATATTTTTTTATTGGTGCATTGTAGTCTCACATCACAACATAGTTCAGGGTGATAGGGACATACATACATACAGCACTTGGTAAGCTTCCTCCTGCTCCCTCCCCACTCCCTCCTCTTCCCCATACCTGATATTAATATTGGCATTGATAATTTCACATATGTACATAATGTTAATGAAAGTGCTTCCTTCATTAATTCTTCCTTCCCCCACCACCACCCTCCCTTGACCCCCTCCCTCACTCCACTGCAGTTTCTCCTCCATTATCTAAAGTCTTTCTTGTATCCTGATTACTCCCTAGATTCCAAATATGAGAGAAAACATGACCCTTTATTTCTGTGACTGGCTAATCTCACTTAACATAATATTCTCCAGGTCCATTCATTTTCCTGCAAATGACATGATTTTGTTCTTTATTGCTGAGTGGAATCCCACTGTGTGTATATTCATAATTTTGTGATCCATCTATCTGTTGATGGACACCTAGGTTGGTTCCATAATTTGGTTATTATGAATTGTGCTGCTCTAAACATGGATATGCATGTATCACTATAATATTCTGATTCCAGTCCATTTGGAAAGATACCGAGAAGTGGTATAGCTGGATTGAATCTTATCCCAATCTCATCCAGATGGAAGGCAGATGATTTAACCAACATACATATTTGTGCAGGTCCTTTCAATATGTAAAATCCCTCCAGAATGCTCCATTGCCCTTGAGATAAAAATGGAAATCTTCCATTCCCGGTAGTTTGGTCTTTCCCCTCTCCTCTGAGCTTTCTCCATAGCAGCCACACTAACCACCTCTCAATGTGTCTCCATCCTCTGCCCTCTCTTCTCCTAGTCTTTCCTGTGCAATCCCAGCAGCCTGGAAATGTGCTCTCCCTTCATGGGCTGACTCTCACCCCTCTTTTGGAATTCAGCAGAGCTGTCACACGCCCTAAAAATCTGCCCTCCACTGCTTGAGCACCTGCTTGCTTTTCAGTAGCTTCTTTTCTCCATTTTCCTGCTGTCAGATATTTTAGCTTTGATTCTTTCTCTGCCCCAGCCTGTTCCTACTTGCTTCTTTCTACTCTGCTTTGATAGCTTTTCCTATATCTCACTTACATTATGAAGCCCTGTGGAAGGCAATTGTTCCTTTACTTCTGCATTTATAGCATAATGCATCTCCATGCCAGTATGTGTTCAACAAATCTGCATTGAATATAGGAGAAGGTAGGGGTGGAAGGAGCAGGACCTCTGAGGTATGTAAGGTGTAATCTTTGTCCTTGCAATCTCCAATCTGGAGAATAATATGAGACATTCAGGACAGGTGGTAGGCAGTGGATAAAGCCTGGAAGGAGGTAGATAGGTCATTGAGTTCTAGACCAACCACGGACTGCTGTGTGATTCCATGCAAACCCCTTACTGTCTCTGAACTTTGATTTCTTTACGTGTACAATGGCTGTAATTCTTGATTCATAAATCTGGGGGGTGGGCAGAAGAAGTAAATGAAAATGAGTATATAAAACACCTAGTAGAGTGCTAAGAATATATTAGGGTCTAAACTAAAAGTCCTTAATTTAGTTTAGGACTAATTTAGTTTAGTTTAGGCTCTGGGGAACACTCCCAGAAAGAAATCTAAGATCATATAAAATAACTTATAGATGTATTGATAAAGAAAATGTGGTATATATCCACAATGTGATTTTACTCGGCCATAAAAAGGAATAAAATTATGTCATTTGCAGGAAAATGGATGGAAGTGGGGAACAACATGCTAAGTGAGATCAGCTAGATTCAAAAAATTAAGGGCCACATGTTTTCTCTCATATGTGGAAGCCAGAGAGAGAGAGAGAGAGAGAGAGAGAGAGAGAGAGAGAAAAGGATCTAATAAAAATTAGGAGAGAGACCAGTAGAGTAATGGAAGATGATTGGGGGGAGGGAGGGAATGGGAAGAGGAAGTGTGGGGAAGGAAACAGACCAAATAATGTTACGTGCATATACAAATCTATCACTGTGGATCACACCATCATGTACAATTACAATGCACCAATTTAATTTTTTTAAATAATAAACATCAACACTCTCAAGTTAAACAGAAATCTTCTATTAATAGGGAAATGACTTGGTAAAAGTAAAGTCACTGTGCCTATGTAGTTTTGTGTTAGTAATATGTAAATAAAAGGAGGGGGATGAGTGACTATCCAAGCCAAGAGGAGATAAGAGAGAAATTCAGTTCCTACCAACTACCCGCAAGTCCATGTAGATGGAATCTGCCCAAAGCCACTTCCCTATTCCTGCTGCAACTTCTTATGTGGCAATAAAAGGAACTGGAAGGTCACTTCCCACATCCCATCTAGGACAAGCATTCTTTAAGTCAGTAGGATCCTTTCAGGGGAAACCTGAGTTCCATCACAAGTACTGGACATGGAAAGAATAGAAAGTGCAGTTCATTTAACCTGAAGTATGGGCGCCTGCTTGGCCCAGGGAGCTCTCCTGGACCACAGTCTGCCTTGATTGAGGCTTCTATTCCTGGCCTGGCTGCAGCCTGAGAGGACTCTTTGGGTGGTTCAGAGCCTCAGGGGACAACAGGAATGGGGTTGCATTAATGTAAGCCATTTCTGCCAAGATCCTTTATTTACATCTTTACCAGCATCTGGGGAAAGTTTAAGGGCTTCCCAGAAGTCAATGATTGTCCCCTGGATTACCAAGTATATATGCTTTAGCTAAACATACAGGGATCTCCGGAATGACCGCTGGATGGGTTTGTGGCCCCTATGGACCCACTATGAGCTGAATTTGGGTCAAAACTCCATTTGTTACCTGACTCTCATATGCCCCACCTGTAACAAACAGACAGAGGACCACAATAATATTTTGGATCTCTGGTGTCAATATCAACTCACACCTTGTGTTCAAGTATCCTTGGAATATCTATGGATTTCCCTTTTCCCAATGTACAGCAACCCAAGTAAATGTCCACAGATCCCTTTGAGGAAGCCTCGGAGTCACCTTCTCCATTGTCACTTGCTATAGGGCTGCAGGGAACTTATAACTGAAGACCTTATCTCCATCAATGGGTTTAGTGTCAAAAACTGGTTTATTCCCAGAAACTAGGCCAACTGGTCATAACTTTTAATTGGGATGGTTGTCCTCATTCTTTTGATCATCTGCCTTTGCTGTATTTTGATTGTGTAGAATAATTGTCATAATTGTTGGCTGCCCATGTACTTTGTCCCTAGGGCCGCCTTGTTCTAGTAACATCCCATGAGATCAGACTGCTCTGCCTCTCCAATTTTATCACCTTTTATAATAATTGCATCCCTCCCTTCGAGACTTCTCAACAGTGCTGGTGCACCTCTCACCAACACAAACATCATTGCTTTGGTAAACATAACGTCCTTTGGATCCTCCCATGGAACATGATTAGCCGATGAGTTTCCCAACCCAACATAACCATTCCCTGAGCCTTTTGATGTCTACTTCCACTACCTACCATGGAAATTCTGGCATTTCTGATTTACTTAGTCTGGGCCATGACTTTCCCCGAGTTTCCAAGAGCCATCCTAGGAGCATGTTAGTACCATCTCCTGGGATTCTTGGGAAGATGTTAAATCCATCCTGTTTCATGGAAGGGTGCTCCTATCTCAATATAATCCACACATTCAACTTTATGTTTCCCTCACTTGAACCCACACCCTTAAGATTCATCTAGTGCATACCCTCTGAGAGCTGGGTGGTACACATTGGCTAGGTCTTGTGGCCACTTTGGCACATCCTGTCTTCATAGTCTCAGAACCCTCCCATCCAATTATGCTCTAGTTAAACATAGCTGAACACACATACGTGTCTTATTCTTAGTTCCCAGGGTCCTGAAGATTTTTTGTTTTTAATTTTCATAAAAGCCCTATAGTTTTATGACAATATATTGTGAGTTAAATGTTCTGGGTGTGTTATGTTATAATATATAGTGAATCCTTTATTATGTAGGATCAGCTCTTGCTTAGTTCCTGGAAAATGTTCTTTAATTATTGTTTTTACTGTTAATTCCGTTATTTATGTACATGTTTATAGAATGGGCTTTGATTACATTAAATTACATATATATTGGCACATTTTATGTCTCTTTGATATAGATTACTTACATTCTGAAATTTATTTCTGCTTTATTTGAATTTCCATTTTAAAGGTGGTTTTCATGTAGTTCCATAATCATACATTAAATTTTATTTTAAATTCATTCTCCCTTTTGTTAATCTTTCTTTCTCAGATAATTTCATCTTTCGTCAATATTTTTTCTCATTTGATTCCCTCTTTTTATGTTTATTTGTTAGGTTTTGAATTTCTAATATTGAAATTTTTATTGTTTTGTTGTTTATGTTTAATATCTTTATTTATTTTCTTTTTTGTGGCACTGGGGATTGAACCCAGGGACATTATACTTCTGAGATACACCCCTAGGCCTATTTTACTTTTATTTTGAAACAGGGTCTCGCTAGGTTGATGGAGTCTCACTACTTGCTGAAGCTGTCCTCAAACCTGTGATCATCCTGTCTCAGCCTCCCAAGTACTGGGATTACAAGTGTGTGCCACCATGCCTGGCTTCATGTTTAACATCTTTAAATGCTGGACTTAATATTAAATATCTGTGAGTGTTTTTTGTAATGTTTACTTTAGTTGGATTTTATTCTGTAGTGGTCTTCTGATTTATTAGATTTGAAAAAGTATTATTTATCATTTGAAATATTTCAGTTATTTTTTCTATTGTCTTTCTTATGTTAACATTGTGAGAATATAGCTAGCGACATTGGGGGGATTCTTTTGTAAATATTATTCACATAAATAAGCAACAATAGTCATTTGAAAAACTAAACATAGTTGTTAGTCTGATGACAAAGAGAAGAGATGGTGGTATAAATGGTATGTGTTAACTTGCAAGGCAAAGAGGCCTTTACTCACCTTCAAATAAAGGGATGCACTAAACTTTACAGGAAGGAATGGGTCACTCCTCTGGGTCCAGGGGGCTCTGGTGGTCTTGGAGTTTCCATATTTTCAAATACATGAGTCCCGTTGTTTTTATTCCAAGTCTCAGGATCCTAAATCTTTCTAACAAAGGCTCTGACTTAGCATGGCAGGTATGTTAGGATTGAGAATTCAACTTTCTTGGAGATCTACAATCCTTGCAATTATGGTCTGGTGAGAGTTTTAGTCTTTTCTGCCCTCCAGCTGCAGGAGACATGACTTTCTTCATGTGTTGCCAAGGAGGCCCTCTGACTTTCTTATTTTATGTTACATTGGTGACTAATCATCCCTGGGATTCCAGTGCCTTTCTCTTATGCATTGATTGCCCCAGAAATAGCATTCTTGTTCTATTTTCCTCATAATTATTACATCCCATGAACATCTTAAAAATCTAGAGGCATTTCATTCACTAGCATGAGAGTTTTTGCTTGTTTGTTTTGTTTTGTTTTTTGTGTGTGGTACTCGGAATTGAACCCAGGGGCATTCTACTTCTGAGCTACACCCCCAGCCCTTTTTATTTTTTATTTTGAAAGAGGGTCTTGCTAGGTTGCTGAGAGTCTCGTGTTGCTGAGGCTGACCTCGAACCTGAGATTCTTTTGTCACAGCCTCCTAAGTGCTGGGATTACAGGTGTGCATCACCACATCTGGCTACTCATAGGTTTCCTGATACATGGCTCCCTTCATAATTTGATCACTTGATTCTTCAAGGCAAAGAGGATTATTTGTTATAAATTCAAATCTCTCTGACATTGTCTCTGGCTTCTATTCCCCTTTTAAAAGGACTCACTTGATTAGGTCAGGCCCACCAAACACAAGGGATAGGATTATACAGGGCCTACACAGTAAGGGTTCCTTGGGGCCATCTGAGAATCCGGCCTATCACGTTTCTAAACCCAGTGATAACTACTGAGCTGTGAGGCCAGAGAGATCTCCAGTTTACACGAAGAAGTCCAAGAAGTAGTCGTGAGGACTCCTCTCCCGAAACACTCAAATTCTGCTTGTCTTGGTTTTCTTCCACACCCTCAGTACCCTCCTCCCCAGACAATAAAATAGACATATTCAAAAACATAATTTTCATTCTTACCAAAGTCATGATTCTACATATTGCAATCTTTTTTTCAAGCTGCCTGTAAAGTTCCTTATTCTTTGTTACAAATTAATTTACTTTTCATTGGTAAGAAAAGCAGTTTGACCTTTAAGCAGATCCCTCCAGGAAGGTAGGGGATGGTATGCATCCAAGGGAGTGGCCCAGGAAGCAGTGCATGGTGGGACAGCAGCGCAGCCCCCTGTCCTGGACCAGCCTCTGAGGCTGGTGCAGTAAGGAGCCCTCTCTGAAATGACAAAGGAGCAGGGGCAGGGTGGCGAGCCACTGCTCTCTGGGACAAGTCTTTCTTTCAACTTGCTTTCAGTAACTCGCTGCCTCCCTGGTACTCTGCAGACATTCAAGGAAATGTCTGGGTGCAAGAGCCTGGAATTCAACAGCTCATAACTACAATTAACCACCATTAATTAATGGCTGCAAGACAAATGAGCCATGCGATCCGTTTATTCCTGGGTTGTAAGTATTTAAATTCACAGTGGGATGCAAGCCCATTTTTCACCAATGTGAATTTAAAACAAGTGTGAGTCAGGGCTGCGTGCAGCAGGAGGCAGACAACAATTTCCTCTCTGCTTAGCAGTCCACGTTTTAGGTCCTATGAACTGGCAAGAGGCTGGCAGCAGCGAAGGATTCTCATGCACAGCAGACGTGCAGTGGGGTGTGGCATCCAAGCACACGCCTTCCAAAAAGAAGGAGAAGTACGTGTCAGGAGACTGACTTCATGCCGGGGACTGTGCTGGGATGTCCAGGAGTGTCTGCTGCTAAGCTTCACCAACTCCCTACAAGAGACTTTACTATCCCCATTTCATGCTCAAGAAAAGTGATGCTCAGAGAGGTGTAAAAAATACTGTAGAAACAAACTTTTGCTTCCTCATTCCTAGACCTTTCCCAAGATGTCCCCACCCTGTGCCTTCAGATGCCCTTGCCCCCGGTTTTTTTATCCTCTGTCACCTGTGTGCTCCCCCAAATTTCTCAAATAGTAACTGAATTTTTTCCTTTCCTCTAGATTTTCAAACCATCAAAGGGACATAGGAAAGATTCAGAAGACAAGAAAAAGAGGAAAAGGAAAGATTTGAAATGCAGCAGATGCAATGTATATATATGTTTCTATCACACTAAACCTCAGTATGATGTATGGTTACATTGCACCAATAAAAGTACATTAAAAATAATTAAACCTGTACCTTGACCACCCAAGATAGAGCATATGATATTATAAACATAGAACTAATGAATAAAAGACTAGTTCAATAAGAAAAAATCAGTGGGGTTCTTTTCTTCTCCCCAAGATATGTATTAATTACCAAAAAAGATAGAGGAACAAAACAACCTGGTCTGCTTCATCTTAATGAAGCAATGAAAGTCAGTATCGCCGTATCACTTGTGACAGGGTATGTGAACATTACATACCCCCCCACTACTGATACAAAACGAGACACAACTTCATTTCTGTGATACGCATGCCCAAAATGCCCAAGCCTAATCTAATCATGAGAGGAAAAACTCAAACAAATCAAAATTGAAGGTTATTTGACAAATACTGGTCAATCCTCTTTAAAACTGTCAAGGTCATGAAAGACAAGGAAAGACTACGGAATCAGTACAGTTTAGAAGAGACCAAAGAAATAATGATAACCAATGCAATCGTGGGTCCTGGTCTAGAGCCAGGAACAGAGAAAGAACATTAGTAGAAAAACTGCTGAAATTCAAATAATGCAATCATCAAAACCAGAAAACTAATATTGGTGCAATATTATAAGTGCCCACAATATAATACAGTATTATGTATTATGGTTATAAAAGATATTAATAAGAGGAGAAACTGGGTGAAGAAACTTCCTGTACTTTTTTAAACTTTTTTTTCAAAATACAAATTTAAAAAATTAAATGGCTTTTGAAAAGAAATTTGGATACTGTTCAATTTTTTGGGGGGGTACTGGGGATTGAACCCAGGGGCATTCTACCTCTGAGCTCCACCCCCAGTCCTTTTTACTTCTTATTTTGAAACAGGATTTTGCTAAGTTGCTGTGGCTGGCCTCAAACCTGCGATCATCCTGTCTCAGCCTTGCAAGTAGTGGGATTACAGGCATGCACCACTGCGCTCAGTTAATCCTAGAATTTTTATGAAAATTTTCAGTCATTATACATAGGCATGAAGAAAGAACGCCATTTGAACAACTGAGGAGTATTGGGAAGTAAAATTGATCAAGTTGTGTTTTTATATATGTGTGAAAATGCTGTAATGAAACACACCATTCTATGTAATTGAGATGAAAGAAAGGAAGGAAGGAAGGAAGGAAGGAAATACTTCATTCAGCTAAATTTGCTAAATTTGCAAAAAATCAGAAGAAAATGGGTCTTATTGATTCAAAATATGATTTGAAAAAAATGTCAATTCTGTCTGAGTGCCGCTGCTTATGGAAGCAGCAGGGACTTAGTAAATAATGCGTCTTCCGGTCCCCCGTCACATGGCGCCCACGTGGCAGAAAGCCACTTTAGGGTGAGAGGCAAGAGACAAGAGGGGGAGAGAGGAATGAAGGAAATAGCAGTCTGCAATCTTTGCTATAAGAAATGGAACTTGCACACTTTATCTACTATCTAATTAGCCAGCTCTCTGTCAAATGGCATTTTGATTGTTTATTTTTGCATAGTATCTCATGGAACACAAATTGGAAAAAAAATAATGTTGATTTTTTTTTTTTTTTGCAGTACCAGGGATTGAACGTAGGGGCGTTCTACCTCCGCGCTACGCCCCCGGCCCTATTTTTTATACTTTATTTTGAAACCAGGTCTCACGAAGTTGCGGAGGCCTCACTAAGGAGACAGAGAGAGAGAGACAGGGAGAGAGAGAGAGAGAGCTGAGGCTGGGCGCGAACTCGGATCCTCCGGTCTCCGCCTCCCAAAGTACAATGTTGATGTTTTGAAGCTTAAGGCAAGGACGCAGAGGTGCAGAAGCCAGGCCATTTCTAGGGTTAGAGAAACACGAGCCGTTGATAGACGCTGAGGAAGGAACAGGTGCAGAGAAAAGGTAGGGAAGGTCAGATACCCTTGAGACAAGCCCAGGTACAAAACAAGCCCAGCCTCAGCACGGTTCTAACACCGGATCAGAAACGCTGCGATCACAGGTCAGCAGAAAGTTCGCAGCTCCTTCCTGACCTCACCAGGTTTGGGAGGAATCGTTTTTTCTGCTCACTACTGGAGAACCAACGTGCAGAGACGCCAGCTCAGCTGGAGGAACAAAAGATGGCTGAAGTTTTCACTGTGCCTGCGCTGACCCCACAGCGCCGCCCTCGCGGCTGCCCTGGTGCTCCCAATGGGCCTACCAGCCCCCTGTCAGCTCCAGGATGCCCTTCCTCCCTGCATTGCCCCCACGTCTCCTTGGCACTGCCTCTGGTGCCATGTGAAGGGTGCCCGCAGTTGGGCAGCATGGAGGACCTGCGCTGGCACTGCTGTAGAAATCTGCACTCTGAACTCCCGGGTTCAGCTGTCCAGGCTGCTTCTCCACGAGTGGACCCTCAGGACTTCCCTGGATTTTCCCAAAGCTACAGGCAAGCTTGGCATGTCCATCAAACAGAAACGGGTAGGGAGCGCCACACCTCTGCTACGCAGGGGAGAGTTTGCTGTGTGTTCAGATGCCTGGCCCGCCACGGGACCCTGTGTTTGGGTCTCCTTCCTAGTTCAGTCACAGCAGTAACAGCTTTTGGGGTTGTTATTATTGTGTTGTTTTGTGTGCGTGGTACTGGGGATGGAGCCCCGGGCTGCTCTACTCCTGAGCTGCACTCACAGTCCTTTCTATTTTTCATTTTGAAACAGGGTCTCACTACATTGCCTAGGCTGGCCTTGAACTTGAGACACTCCTGTCTCAGCCTCTGGAGTCACTGGGGTTACAGGTGTGTGCCACCACACCCAGTCCTACCTAGCAATAACACCTCTCAACATGGGCAATATAATCCAACAATTTGATAAAATGTAAGAGTAAACAAACCTAATAATCTACTGTTGGTGAATGAAGGTATCATAACACCCTTACTAGTATGTACAGGGAGGATGGCAGGAGGGCGTTAGGAGGATCCACATCAAAAGATCTTGTGTTCATATGTGAATGTATCACTTTGAATCTCACTGCAATATATAATTATGTTGCAGCAATAAAATTCTAATGAATAAATAATATTTTAAAAATCTGATTAATGTTATAAACATTTCTGATTGCATTATAAACTTGGATCTAGAAACATTTGTAGGTCACTTGGTAAAGTTTTAAAATTTTACTCAATAAATATAACCATTTAAAAAATAAGGTTAAAAAACATTGTGTCTGAAGATGTTTATTCTGGGTTAGTTTAATGTACAAAGTGCTGTGTGCATGTATGTCACTATCGCCATGAACTACATTATGGTGTGAGACTATAATGCACCAATAAAAGTATACAAATAAAAAGAAGAATAATTGTAAATAGTATAAATACCCAATTACAGAGAAATGGTTGCATAAATAAAATTATATCAACTTGATGGAATAGTATGTAGCCAATAAAAATGTTAATTAGGAATATGACAAAGAAACTCAACATTTGTTTATGATATAATGTTAAATGAACAAAACAGAATACAGAATTATGCATACACTGTGAGTAAAACTGTAAAAATGATGTCTGCATGTGGGCAAGGTCTGGAGTAAATATAAAAAATGAAAACAGCTTTATTTGGGGTTTTTGTTATTGTCATTATAATGCTATTGCACAGCAAATAAAAAACTTTAAAAAGATGAAAGGGCTCAACCAAAAGTGGGGCATTTCTGAGGGAAAAAAAGAAAAACGCTTATTTTGAGTACCTTTTCTGTGTTTTTAGTTCCAGAGGAATATATTACACTTTGGAGAATGGATCGTGTTCAGAATAATAAATAAAAGGTCCAAAGAACTCCAGGCCTTGCTCCTTGAGGGCAGTAGCCCCAAATGCTACAGCGTGGGGTTTCCCCGCAGAACCCCCCACACCACTGGGCTCTGATGACGAGGGAGGGCGTTGGAAAGGTGAGGAGTGGAAGGCTGTGTGTGGATCCCCCAGGAAGCCTCTTCATAAACACAGAGGCCCACACTTCCAGCCCCTGGAGATTCTAGGTTTAGTCTCTGAACTTGGGAAAAGCTCCCCAAGTCATCCAGGCCCTCCTGGTCCCCCACCTCCAGCCACCGATCCCTGCTCTCCCGTCGCTCACTCTCTGCCAGGGCAGCCATGGATGGCAAGTGCAAGAGAAGGGAAGACAGAGAGCTCTCTCCCTCTCTCGCTGTCTCCCTCTCTCGCTCTCTCTCTTCCTCTCTCGCTCTCTCTCTTCCTCTCTCGCTCTCTCTCTCTTCCTCTCTCGCTCTCTCTCTCTCCCTCTCTCGCTCTCTCTCTCCCTCTCTCGCTCTCTCTCTCCCTCTCTCGCTGTCTCCCTCTCTCGCTGTCTCCCTCTCTCGCTGTCTCCCTCTCTCGCTCTCTCAGCATCTCCTGGCTCTTGTGGAAAAGGAGCAAGCCCTTCTAGAATGCTGGCGGCAGGCTCCCCTTGGCAGAGTGGGGTGAGAACAAGCCCATGGGTTTTACATTAGGGAAATTACAATCTAGCTCTTCTCAATATGTTACCTGGAGAGTCAAAAACTAAGGAAAATTCACTTTTCCTAAAAAATAGAAAAATATCAGATATTCTATATCTCTTTTTTTGTTTTGTTTTGTTGTGTTTGTGGTACCGGGGATTGAACCCAGGGGCATTCTACCTCCTAGCTACACATCCCCAGCCCTATTTGACTTTTTATTTTGAAACAGGGTCTCACTAAGTTGCTGAGGGTTTTGCTAAGTTGCTAAGAATGGCCTCGAACCTGTGACCCTCCTGACTCAGCCTCCCAAGTAGGAGGAATACGGGCATGCATCACCACACCTGGCTGGATATTCTGTCTCTTAATTTCAAAATTTGTGTCACTTTGTGTTCCTCTATGCCTTTGCATAAGCTCTTCCTCACCCTGGATGTCTTCAACTCATTTGTGTCCCTAGGAAACTCCCATTCTCTTTCTGGGTTTGTTTTGTTTGTTTGTTTGTTGCAGTACCGGGGATTGAACCCAAGGGCATTCTACCTTCAAGCTACACCCCCAGCCCTATTTTTTTATTGTTTATTTTGAAACAGGGTCTCACTAAGTTGTGGAGGCCTCACTAAGCAGCTGAGGCTGGCGGCGAACCCAGATCCTCCGGTCTCAGCCTCCCAAGAACTGGGATTACAAGCGTGCGCCACCACGCCCTGCCCGGCTCTCCTGTTCTTCTGAAATGTGAGTATCCTTATTGCCAACTTGCTGCTGGCAAAACTGAAGTTACATGGCCTTGTTGAGCTTCACACTTAGAGAACTGAAGAGTCAAGATTCAAACAGGACAGTTTGGCTCTAAATCCCAACATCTATCACCCATACCCGAGAAGACAACATGCATATAATATAAGGTCATGTGTTTTACCAAACTCTTTTGTTATCGTAAGTTGTTGACAGCCCAGTTTTCCCCAGAAGGCCATGAGCTCACATTATAAACCTGATGTTCATTCTGCTGGGGAATAAAGATAAAAGCCGCTTAGCTGGGTTCACACTTATTGATAAGCACACTCCTAACAGCCTCGCTGGACACCACCCCTGTAACCCTCCCCATAGAATGAGGCCCACGCTCTGGCGGGGAGGGTGTTGGTGAGCCTACCCGTCATGAATCTTAGCCTTCGCACTCAGCCAGCAATCTGCCAGACTCCCTCTCAGCAAAATGGTAAGACCATAACCTCAAAGCATTCAAATGTTCTGGGAGGAAGTGCCAGCTGCAAATATTGTTTATCTCATAAAATATGTGTTGCCAAATGCAGAAAGATGATCAGACAGCTTGTTATCCAATGCAAGCCCAGGCCTGCTGGCAGGAGGAAAAGCCTTTGTGGCTGTTACGCAGGTCACCTGGAGAGAGAACACGAAGCACTTTGCAACAATGAACATTTACCTGGACCCCCTGCTGTCAGTCTAGCCAGGCCACCAGGCACAGCAGAGCCCTGTGGGCAGAGCCAGGGCTCAGCCACTGCCAGCGCTGTTTCACTGTGAAACAGTCTTTGGGGGAGAGGTGGGAAGGGCATGCCCTAATTTGTACCATTGGCCAATTTCCATAGTATGAACATTCCCAACCTGGTCATTTTCAAGCTACTAATGCGACACTGACTATTCACACAATTCCCAAGTCGTTGGCAACAGGCTCTTGTGAGCTGGTGCAAGCCCGCTCCCCCACAACGCTGGGGCTTGGAACCCTTTCATGGCAGTTTTTAGATTAGGACTATTGGGAGGATGGAAGGAAGGCTCATCAGAATGTTTATTCCAGAGATTTTCTTTGAATTCTATCAGCCAGGTCAGCATTACAGAACCTCTTACAACACACAAATGTCATTGGCCCAAAGATCACCCAGCTCAACAAGTAACTAAATAAATAAAATAGAGCCGGGCGTGGTGGCGCACCTTGTCATCCCAGTACTTGGGAGGCAGAGACCAGAGGATCCAAGTTCACGGCCAGCCTCCGCTACTTAGTGAGGCCCTCTGCAACTTCGTGAGACCCGGTTTCAAAATAAAGGATAAAAAATAGGGCCGGGGGTGTAGCTCAGAGGTA
>PVJS01010240.1:0-48502 GCA_004027185.1 Glis glis | reverse complement strand
GCGCTACGCCCCCGGCCCTATTTTTTTTATGCTTTATTTTGAGACCGGGTTTCACGAAGTTGTGGAGGGCCTCACTAAGGAGAGAGAGAGAGACAGACAGACAGACAGGGAGAGAGAGTGAGAGCCGAGGCTGGCCTCGAACCCGGATCCTCCGGTCTCCGCCTCCCAAAGTACTGGGATTACAAGCGTGCGCCACCACACCCGGCCTAGGAGTCTCTTTTTAAGATCACCCAAGGGGACCTTAGAGATCTGCAAATCTGAACTTGAAAGACTGTTTACTTTAGAAAGAAAAAATTTGCTTGGTTTTATTATTGATGAAGACTGGCTCAGTGACTAGCCCCTTTGCCCAGGTACCCTTAGCTAAGCTAAATATCTTCAGAACCGCATACCTAGTTCTCATGTTCTCTGATTATCACCACCATGATTCTTCCTGGTGCAGAGTTGGTATTGCTTTCCATGCAAGTCTTGGGGGCCAACCCAAGCTGCCCTCTGATCTCTCCTTGATTGTGAATTCCACATATCACCAGTGGGGGGCGATGTTCAAAATGGAACCACCTCACTTGGTCTAACAGCAGGGAAAAAAGTTCTTATGTCACAGGGCCTCATAGATTTTCAAAAGGAATCATGGCCCAAGTACACTAATCGATAAATATTGGCTATTAGTGCAAACTAATCTTTAGAGTGGAAAATACAGAGGTAGCATATGATCCTGTTTTTGCCCTGCAGATCCGTCTTTTTTACGGCACAGAAGTTATAAACACAAAAAATTATAAAGCAATATAAAAAAGAGTAAATGTTAATTATGATTCCCAAATGTTATGGGAATTTTGGAGGAGGGGAATTCCCTATGGAAGAGTAGAAAGGGGTAAATTGTTAGGTCTATTTTTCACACCCCAAACTCTTTTTTATTATTGCTTCCACTCATAGGCCTCTTTTTTTTTGAGAATCTACCAAAACATAGTTACCAAATAATAATTCATACACACCTCAATAAAATGTGAATACTGCCAATCATACCTTCTGACAAATAAAGAGATACCAGGAGGTCAACACAGAGCCCATGGTAATTTCAGCCAAAAGCAAAGAAACTTCATGTTTTGATTAGCCTGTGCATCTTACTGCAAGTGAATGCAAGATTTGTTGGTTGTTTTTAGATATTTAAATTAGCTTGAAGAAAATTTGTTTACTACATTTTTGGGGACCACTAGGAATATTCAACTTATATTGGGGATCTTGTTCCAAGGAGTATGATCATGGTAGAAAGTCAAGGCCAGTGTATGGAGAAGTGATGTAGGCCTTGTAGTAACTAGGACTTGGTAAAGCAATGGCGGAGGGGCATGAGAGTAGCAGGGCAATGTCACCTCAGTCTGGGTAGCCATCTTCAGTGCCTTCAGCATACCATTGCTGAGCATTCCAAGGGCAGCCATCAGATTTCTTTTTCCTCCTCATTTTGTGAGCTTGTACTTTATGAGTGGGTCAAGATAAACCATCATTTTCTGAGATTTTCTCTTTTTTATATCTCAACCCCAAAACACACCCTAAACGTAGCATGTGCAATCCTCAGCAACATTCAAGAATCCCCGTCCCTTGAATGTCTTTAGTTATAGCTACAGCTTTTTAAAAGGAAATCAGTGATTTTGAAGATGTCACAGGATAATTTGCTGACCTGCTGTTGACCTGTGCCACCAGCCATTCCAGGAGGAATGCCTCTTTGTCCCTGTTTGGCCAGTCTGTACATGATGTCAACAAGCCCACCTTGACCACACTGAGATGGGGGTGGAAGATGCGGCCTTTGGGTTTTTGCTCAAGACCTTGGTTGCATCCATTTAATAAAATTAGAACCTGTATCATTTGAGAAGGAAAAGGTAATTACCTCTGTTAGTTGTAATCCTCTCAAATTCAAACACATGACATGGTGATTTCGACTCAATGGCAAAGTTAGAGACTTAGTGGTTAATTAAACATCTTTTCTAATCAAATTAGCTTTCATTTTCTAAGTAGAGGTTTTTAACCTGGAAGTGGCTCTGAAACACTGTTTCTTTCAGCCATCACCTATGAAAGGAAAGATAATGTCCTTTCAAAGGACTCCTCTAACAGTGAATAATTATGCTTTGTTTGACTGCAAATGCACATTCCTGAAATAATATATTCGTAAAGTTTCATAAATTATTTCAAGATGTATTAAAGAGCATTGGAAATAGTTCTTCTCCCTACAGGAGGTTGCCAAGAATAAGTTTTGTCCTTTAAAATTTGAAACAAATTATTATTCACTGGGGGAACATCATTGGAGCTTCCCCCAGCTCCAGCTGACAGGGACAATTTGAAGTAACCTGTTAATGGTAATGCTTTTAAAATTTAGAGATCCTCTAAGTGGAGCAATTTTTAAAAATTAAAACCATACTAGGAGGAATTGCCTTTGGAGGTCATGGAAAGTTAGGGACACCACACATTTACCTGGATCGGGGCCTAGATTCCAGCAGCCAGGGTTCCATGTTACATCATGACCCTGTGGAGGTGAGGGGGGCAGATATGTCTCTGGTTGAATTTCACCTAAATGCTCCCAGGTATAATTCTTCTGAGACTTTTAGCCTGGCTGTAAAATGCCACATAATATAGCACAAAGGCTACTGGACAAGGGGTTAGCAAAATGGAGTCCTGGTCCCAGAAGTCATATAACATTTAAAAAAAACACACTATTTCCTCATCTGTACAATGAAGGGGTTTGTTTAAATAATCCCCATGTCCCATGTGTGTGTGTGTGTGTGTTACTGGAAATGGAACCCAGGGGCATTCTACCTCTGAACTACACCCCCAGCCCTATTTTATTTTTTATTTTGAAACAGGGTCTCATTGAGTTGCCGAGGCCTCGCTAAATTGTTGAGGCTGGCCGCGATCCTGCTATCCTCCTGTCTCAGCCTTCCAAGTATGTACCACCACATCCAGCCCCCATATTCCTTCTAAAACTAACATTTTGTTCTTTTACTGTAAGGTGTCACTTGAACCAAATATTTATGACGCACTTATTTAATGCAAGCCATTAACTCCATATAACTTCTACCAACCAAGGACCACTGTGGTCCACTTGGGACATCACTTCTTAATGGCTCACCTGATGTTTCACCTGGTAATGATAACTAACTTTCTGAAGAATTGGCGGGTATGATAGTTATGGCATGAGGCAAGCTTCATCTCCCCATCTCAAGTGAAATATCTGAGTATAGCAAAAAATAAAAATAACAAAGAGAGATGGTAAAGGAAACCACATGCTTGCATGGGCACGCACAACAGGCCAGGGGCTGTGCTTGGTGATTCTGTGGTTTTTGCTTTCTGCTGTTGGAGTTGAGTGCAGTGCTTGGAACAGCAGAGCCCTCAGTAAATTCCCCTGGATTAACGTGAACCACCTGCTGCATAACTAATGGGACTAGAGCTTAGAAGGAAAATCAGTTTCTTTGCACCTGTTTTTACAACCTGCCTGTTCTTCTTCAGAAGCCGAATTCTAAAATATCATCATATAGCCAATTAAAATGGGAAATTAGGAGCACTTGGGTGACAATGGCATTCAGAAAATGATGGCTGGGTATGTGTGCCGCATGCAACAATGTGGGCCTCTCGTGAGTCTACTGCTAGACACATTTGCTTGATCAGGGACCACAGTGTACAAAAGCAAACCCCTTTGTTTCGGGCAGTGGACTGAGCGTGTGTGGGCTCGGCTCCTCTTGTGCTCCTTGAAAGCAGCAATGTTGTCATGCCTGGATGGAAGAAGGTAAACCTTGTTCTCCCTGAGATGGAAAATGCCAAGCCCATGTGCTGCCCTTCCCAGTCCCCCTGCAGACATTGCTAATTGATCACAGATCTCTTTCTGAGCTCAAACGCCATCAGAATCCTTTCAACAGAGCTCTCTAGATAGTCATTATAAAGTGACAGATGTTGGCACAGATGATGAAATCTTTGTCAAGATTTGGACTAAATTGTAGATTTTTTTCTTAAAAAAACGTGTGCATCTGTCACATTGGTAGGTAATTCAAAGCTTTTTTTTTTTACGCACATGACAGGACTTGACTTTCTAAAAGGACACTGTGGTAATCATTTATCTTCTACCTGGATACATATCCACATCCCAATTCTACTTAATCACTTTGTTCTTGAGAAAAGGGAAATTTGAAAGAAGGTTTTGGGAATTGGGCCTCAGTTGACTAAATTGTAAAGTGGGTATAAATGGGAGTAGATTGAAAAAAAAGCGGTGCATCATTGCACCGAGTATTGACAGCAACAAAGGCAGCAGGGTAGACGTAGACATTACAACACAGTGCATCTTAGAACATAGGACTTGAGTGAGGAAAAGAGGATGATACATATATAACTTACATAAATTATAAATTTATGAGCATAAAACAACATCTTTTTAAAAAGACATAGGAAGACTTGACCACAAAAGAAAAGATTATTAATTTTTGATCCATTAAATAAAGCAATCCAGGGGCTAGAGATGTAGCTTAGTGGGTTGATCTCCAGTACTGCAAAAAATATAAGTAAATAAATAAAAATACATTTATTCACCAAGAGACACCTTAGAAAATAAAAAGAGAAGGTAACAAACTAGGATAAGAGATTATGTGCAATTGATAATGGATCAGTATTAAGAGTATATAGAGAATTCCTACAACCCAGTTAAAAATCTCCAGACAAGTCAATAGAGAAATGGACAAAAGATAGAGACCTTTTGCAGAGAAGAAAATATTTACAGCCAATTAATTTGAGAAGAGATATTTCAACATTATTAATTATGAGTGAATTGCAAGGAAAATACCATACAATGCTATTATACAAGACTGGCAAGACCATTTTTGACATCAAGAGTTGGAAAGAATATAGATCTACAGGAAGCCTTCTGTATTGCTGATGGTGCTAGAAATTGGTACAACCCTTTGCAGAATTGCTATCCCAATGTTGGACATTAAAAAAACCTCCTGATGTCAGCAATCCCTCTGTACAGTAGGAGATACATAAATTTATAATGGGAGACAGGTAAAGAAAGTTATTAGAATCACTGTTTTCCACATCCAAAAGTTGAGAATGACCCAAAGGTTTATCAATGAGTAGATTAATTACTTGTATATATTTTCAGTGGAATATTGTACAGCAGTCAAAACAAAGTAGTATGTAGCAACATTTCATATCTTGCAATATGGTCTAAAATGAGAAACATATTTTTCAAGAATTCATGTACTAGAAATATCTACACCAAATGAATTAAAATCATTTCGCCTATGAGAGGGAAAATGAGAATGGGAAATGAGGATAAAGGGAAAACTTTAAAAACATAAATGTATTTTATTATATAAATATATTTTAAACATGCTAATGTGTAAATATATATGTATATATTGTATGTTTTAGGAATATATTTTGTTTTCTTAATGGCTTAATTGAGATATAGGAGCATCTTCCTGACTTGATCAAAGAGATTTCACAGATGGCCTTTATGTCTCAAAATTACATCTTATAAATTTAGCAGTTATACTTTCAGATTCAACATTAAGAATTCATTCCTTGGAGCTGAGGTATCATGTCTCCAAGGAACGACTTGTTGATTTGTTGTTAACCTGGGCTATAATCAATCCTTCTCTGATTGCGTGGGCTATTTGGTAAGAGAATAGGTCCTATGGGGCACAGGGAAGGGAGTGATGAGTTTCATCATGAGGCAAATCCAGAGCTACTTGGAAACAGCACTGGTGGCAGTGGGGACACAGCATGACCTAGGGACCCCTGAGTACCACAAGAATATTGGTGCTGTGCATGGGCAAGAAGAAAAGAATGGTGTTTTCTAGGGCCTTTGTGTTGCTGTCTCATGCATCATAGGACAGTACACTGAGAACGGGGCATGGCTAGGGAAGGGATAAAGTTAGAAAGGTGGGCGAGTATGGAGGAGTAAAGTTACTGTTTTAAGAGCTTCCACTCCGAGCATTGTCTGAGACCTGTCCCCTCCACAGAAGCCTCGTCTGATGTTACTTTCTGTATTACAAGGCACACTGTGCACGAGCCCTCTTCTCTCACTGTTGGTACCTGTTTCCATAGGATATGTGATGTGTAGGGTCTTAAGGGTGCTCCCAAGATTGCTATTTCCAAATACAAGAATTTCCAGCTTCTACCAGAGTCAGTACAGAGTGTTGTCCAGGCGTAATGGTTAGAGGGAAGATCCAAACACATGGATCTGCCACCATCGTTGTGGCCTTCCCTTCTCCCTGCTTAACCTGTAGTTTTTCATCCTGACACGATCCCATCCAGGGACCTCGGTGGCAATCACTTCTGGAGTGGAGGGCCTGGCAGGCTTGTAGAGCGCCTGTATTTGGAGTGGGGTTGGCTATTGTAATACTTAGTGAATGGAATTTCATTAGGTCCTTATCTGTGTGCAGTGAGGAGAAGAGGTCCTTTTACACAGTGCTTGTAATGGAGTGGAAAATTGCATTTCCCCCTCGCCCGAACAGTGCCATTAGTGGGGAGGCAGACGGTCTGCAGAGAGCGGGAAGCCACCTCGGGCGGTGAAGGGCTGACAACCCAAATGATGGCAGGGCCGAGAGACCCGGAAGACATTCAAATAAAAACAGGTTGTGTTGCTCTTTGTGTCCTGTAGCGGTTCTTCCCTGCGACGCAGCAAGTGATTGGATTTGAAGCACCGAGAAAAACATGTTAAGTAAGAAATTGTTTAAATAAAGTTGTTTGAGGTTGAAACTCTCCCCTAGGCATGGAGGGGAATGTAGTTAGGTGGCTACAACTTATAGATATCCAAGAGGCACTGTGTTTTCTGAGTCGGGCAGGTATGTGGGAAACTTGAAAAATGAGATATTGGACTAAGGTCTCTTCTTTGGTCTCCCAGGTGGGTCCCAGCCCCACTGCTGGCTGTGGGCACTTGCATGGCCAGTCAGTGTATCATTTCTCCATTTTTACTAGGTTCTGAGGATTGCAAGTGGGAAGAGCTGTGAGGCTCTGAGGAGATTCTTGTTGCAAATCTGGTAGAGAGAGGGTCTCTTTCTTTGAGACAGTTCCTGGGTGTGGTGGTGGAGGAGGTGCATGGTCTGTCCAGGGCAGTCCCAGGCCAAAGAGAAGACAGAACCTCCACAGCTCCTGGGCCCAGGTAAACAACAAATACCAAGCGGTGCCTACCAGGGGTGCTCATTGGAACTATGTATGCAAAAGCCTTTTGTGATCGCCAAGGGCAGTAGGCATGTAGAATTGGAAGCCCCTTAAAAATTGAACGGGGGGACCATTAGGACATTCCATATTTGAGCTACACTGACTTAGAATTATGTAGTCCAACTATTTTTTAAACCTGAGGAATTATTCTCTCCTATGGTATAATTATCCAAGTAGAGCCCCCTGAGACCCTTTCTCCCACCATCTGTTTCATGCATCTGTTATGGACTGAGTGTTTGTGTCGTCCTATAGTTCATACGGTGAAATCCCAATGCCCATTGTGATGGCATGAGGAGGTGGGGCCTCTGGGTTCTGATCAGGTACTGAGGGTGGATCCTGCATCAGTGGGATTAGTGCCTGCATGGAAGGGCGCTCAGGAAGCTTCCTGCTCTCTCTACCATGTCGGGATACAGTGAACATTTAGCAGCCTGTACCCTAGAAGAGAACCCTCACAAGAACGCAACCATGCTGGCACCCTGTGCTTGGTTTTCTTTCTTCCGGAGCTGGTAGAAGAAATTCTATTGCTTAAGCTACCTGGTCTGTGGTACTTTGTTACAGCAGCCTTATTTGACTCATACTGCTCTTCTCTATTCACTTGTTCATTCTTTAACCCATCCCCTTCTTTCATTTTCTCTTTGGGGGAAGTTTCTTCTTGGTCTGTGCTTTGATCTTAACCTCAAGCTGTTACCACCAGACACTGAGTTCTGTTTCCTCATGTGTCCCCTGGTATTTCTTACATATACTTAAGTCAGAGTTGGAGACAAATGGGCTGTGTGATAGTAGGGCCCCTCAGCATTACAGAGATTGCTGAGTACTGTCCTAGGATAGTGCCAAGTGTAGTTAAAAAACTTAAATTTAATCTGTGACTCAAAAAATACTGTGTGAGCACATATATTATTATCCTGAAATTATTAATATATTTTAAGTCATTAATTAAGGAACCAGTCATGTCATAAAGCTAGTTTGAAGAGCATTTGAGGAACTGGGTATTTATAAGCACTTAAAAATATTAGACTAGGATTCCTAGGTTGCATACAAACTCCTCAATGTTCTACAGAGCAATAAAATCATAACCTCTGGGGCTTTTTTAACTAGACAAAAATCTACAATTTAACATGTAATTTAACTGTGTCTGGACTGTAATGTAGTAGTGAGTCAACATAGGGATGACCTCATGAAGAATCAAGCAGCCCTTGGAAGACCTGGGTAACAATGCCAAGGTAGCCACGGAAGGGTGCTTTCTCCTCCCTCCTCCCTCCTCCCTGCCTACATCCACAGTTTAGGTAGTTTTTCTCAACAACATAATCCCAGCACTGAACTCTTTATTTCTTTGTAATGAGCCAGATGGGGTATATCTCATTCGGATAAAACTCTACCTTGGAGTAAAGTCCCAACTAGTAAGTGACCTATTCACTAATTAACTTTTAATATGTTTATTGAGTTATCTTTCTGTGCTAAGTGTTGTGCCAGATTTTAATAAATAAAAAGATTATGAAGTCTAAGATAAGAGAAATAGATCCGAGGAGAAAACATTATAGAACACTTGTCAAATTGCCTTTACCCACCATCTGAATCCCATGATGGTATGGCCCCCCCCAATCCTCTTTGCCTGGTTTAGTTCAGATGGGTGAGAGTTAGTTGTCTTCTATTACATTCTCTGAGGTGTGTGTTCATGGTGGTGTGACCTTGTTTTCTGTGTGGTTCCTTGGACTCAAAGTCTACCTGGCAGGTGATAGCAGTACATATATCAGTAATACACACTGAAACACTCACAATGGATCTTTTTTAAGATTTTGATAATCCACTCTAAATCTTTTATTAGTCAAGAGCGTTAAAGTATATGGATAGTTTCTCTGTTTTCCCTGGCTTTCCTCAGTTCTTCAAATACAACGACCACTGGCTGTGTGAACATGGCGCGTGGTACCCACCAGTCGTAAGCATCAGTCCTTCCTGCAGGTCTTTGGAAGGAGGTGAGGAACACAGGGAGGGTGCAGAACAGTAGTGAAGCTCCTGAGGCTTGGATAGGTTTGGTGTGATGTTTTGTTTCTTCAGAAGCTCTTGGCCAAGTTATAAAGCTACCCTTATTATCAGCTGAGTTTCTTCCTTGGGATTATCCCCAACAAAGAAGAGCTAAATTAGGCTTCAAGCCAGCCAATCAAGGGATACATCCTCCAGTCTTCCATAGTAGATCCTGTACTGGCTCCCGAGAAAGGAGAGTAGTTGGTCTTAATATTTAATCAGCATGTACAGTATTTGGCTAAATACTAGTAAGTATAAGACACTATTAGAACTGGGCGCAGTAGTGCATGCTTGTAATCCCAGTACTTGGGAGGCTGAGACAGGATGATCACAGATTCAAGACCAGCCTCAGAAATTTAGTGAGACTCTCAGCAACCTAGCAAGGCCCTGTTTAAATGAGTGATGTGTGCGTGTATGCCTCTACCACCCTGAACCTCATCAAGATGTATGATTCCAATGCACCAATAAATAATAAAATTAAGTTTTTTTTAAAGGGCTGAGGATGTAGTTCAGAGGTAGAATGCCTCTGGGTTCAACCCTCGGTAATGCCCCCCTACACACACACACACACACACACACACACACACACACACACACACAAGCACAACACTATTAGGCCATGAGAGAGCTATTCAGGTGTAAGAAAAGAAATTCACTGTGTGTTTGAGGAGACAAGAGCTACCTGTGGAATATCCAGCCACCCATATAAGAAAATGTACGCAAAATGTTAAGAAAACTGCAGGCTGTCAGTGCTCCCAGAGTTGTCAGTGTGGACTGTGGAGGGCAGGGAAGGTATTTAGTGAGAATTGTTGGTCATGATTTAATCCAGGATAGATAATTACAGCCCAGATTGTCGTGGGAGGAAGGTGTTGAGCATCCTAAGGAAGATGGAGATAGAAAAGTGGAGACAAAGCATTGGATGGCTGTGAACGCAGCAGTCTCAGTGGGTGTGTGGGTTGGGCCCTGTCTGGCTGGATGCAGGATGTTGTGTGCTCCTCCTTGGTAGCTGCTCCAGAGCACCCACCCTGGGATGCACTGACATCGTCTTAGATGTCCATCAACAGCCAGTCCTACACCTCCCTAGACAGGCTATTTGTTCTGGGTCTGCTCTAACCAGAAAAGTTGAGTTTCTTCTGAAATCAAGCAATACCAAGCAGAGGAGGGAGGGAAGGTTGGCCTGTCCACAAACAGATGAAATGCTTCCCACATCCATTAAAGCTTGTATCAGTAATCGAGCCATTCAGCAGTTTTGAACCAAATCTTAAATACAGCATCCTTCATATCAAAAGTAACTGTGGGTCTGTATGTAAATTCCGGGAGAACATGCTTCTTTGGGTTCAATTCCAACTGTTTTTGTTTTAAAAAAAAAGTAGATAAAATCTGGAAAAATGAGTAAACACAATTAATTAGATGGGATATTTATCCTTGGCTTAAATTAGAAAAATTACTTAGAGAAACAGAAAATCTCAATTAAAACAACCAGCCTGATTTTATTTTTCACTGTTAAGAGGGGGAGAAAAAAAAAGAGCATGAGTAAAATAAATATATATTTAGGGATGACACCATCTTGGCATTTCCAGGCATTCTTTTCTAAATATATTCTTTATCTGAACTGTCTTGCAATACTTTTAATATAATTAAAAGCGCATAATGAGTGCCAGACTTGTCAATTTCAACAACAAAGTGCTGAAATTCGCAGTGAAACTGAGAGATCCATCTCCCACACATTGTAATGAATAGGTTCATAAAAGGAAAATAGTTTAATTACATTTTAGTTCATGGATTGTTAATAGGCTGGAGTATCTAAATTGAATAATGTGATTCTGGTAATAATTATGTGTAAATGAACTTGTTTAAATGATATTTTACAGCTTCTTTATAAAATTACAGCTAGAGGCAATCCGGTGATAGACAGACAAAGGCCATGCAAAAATTATCATAAACTATTAGCTTGTTTGCCAAGGGTTTTATGTTAATCTTTTAGTACTTAAAGCAATCTGCAATTAACATATCATGGGGAGCTGCCTCCAAGCAAAGGCATGCAAATTGAAGTGCTTAGATAAAAAGCCATTCACATTGGGGGGGAGAAAAAGAAAGAAAAAAGAAAAAGGGGAAGAAAATCAAAGAAAGGTTGGCAAAGTACTCAGAGGGTGCTGGTTTTATATTTGAGATTAAGGAGGTGTAATGATTGTGTTATCTAACTATGGCGGTAATTAAAGCTTTTCTCCTGCAGACATGACAATAGATACGCATTGATTTCGGTGTTTTAATTGTGAAAGTCATTTTATTTCAGGGCAGAAGATATGAATAGCCTGAATCAAAGGGCTTGGAGATTGCTTTGTTGATAGTACTTGTTCAACAGCTGCCTGGCTGCTTAATACACAAGTGGGGAGAGGGCAGAGAGACCCAGAGAGGTGCTGGGTATTATAATCCTCCTGCTGGCTTCCTTTCCTTTCAGGAAAAAGGCAAGGATCCGGCCCTGATTGTAAACAAACAGGCTTTTCAGACCTTGCTCATGTTTTTCCTCCCCAACTTCACAGAACAAAAGAAGCGATAAAGGGCCTTGAACTAACTTTACTACTGCTCCTTTTAAGCTACAGAAGTTTATGCAAAGTAATAAAAGCCCTCGAGCCAGTGCAGGTAGCCCCCTGTAACAGGGAACAAGATCTCCAAGTGGCTGCTGTAGTTATCATCACACAGAGCCTCTGACAGGGTGGTGGGCTGGGGAGAGATTGGAGTATTTACATTAAGGGCATATCGCAGAATCACACACAGTTACTTGGAGATTAGGGGTTCCTTATCAGTTTCTATATACAAACTGCAGGCAGGGAAATTAAGCGAGGGGAAAACCATATACAATCCCAGAGCACAAGGAATTCCAAAGGGGATTCTAGGGAAAGGAACACAGTGTGGATATTTTAAAAGTATCACATTCCTACGTATTTCTTTTTACGACAGTTCAGAGTAAATAGAGGTAAAAATGCAATGATTCCTGAGTGTTTCCATTATGCTATTGATTTATCTCTCCTTTGTTCCTAGAAATATTGAATGATGTGTTTCAAGAGTCTAAATAGTAATCGGCTTGGTTTGGGATGAAATTTGTCTTTAAGTGATAGGGTTTAAAATAGCCAGACAGGAAGGTGTTACAAAGCCAACAATAATTGCATCAATAATCTTTTACTGAGTGTTGTACTACCGATTTTTAAAGTATATTACTGACCATTCATAATAATTTTAAATAAGTTGATGGAATGATTTCCATTAAAAAATTAATCTCAGAGAGGCCAAGTGAATTGTTCAGGGTTGCACAGCTCTTATGAAGGTAGAGGCAGGTTAGAACCCAGGCAGTCTAGCCTTATCCTCTGATGGTCTGGTACAGCTCAGGAACCCCTTATCACACAAATGCTTTTGAAATTCACAAAATAATATATAAGATTACAAAGCAAACTAAGTACAGTGTATTGGAATACTTTTAGTGAGATATTTAAAAATCAGATTTATGACTTAGTAATTCACATGCCTCTTTCTTGACACAAATAACAAGTTCTAAAAGCAACTGTCACAGGTACTGAGCACAAACAGTATTCCAGACCTCTGCAATAATGTGACATGAAAATACCCAATTTTTATCAATGATAAAGTCACAGATGTTCCTAAATCTGGTCATTATATTGCTTACACTTATTTATTTTTATTTTTGGTACTGGAGGTTGAACCCCTAAGCAATCTACCTCCAAGCTACACTCCCAGCCCTATTTTTATTTTTTATTTGAAACAAGATCTTGCTAAGTTGCTGAGGGATCTCTCTTAGTTGCTTAGGCTGACCTCAAACCTATGATACTCCTGTGTCAGCCTCCCAATGACTGGGATTACAGGTGTGTGCCACCACTCCCAGCTTGCTTACATTTAATAAGAGAAAATGTTAAATTTCCCTTAGAAGTTAGTAAAAATGATATAAACATACATAGATATGTATATATACATATATAGATGTCTTTAAATATAAAATAATTTTTCCCATCAAAGTTCACTCTAAATTCTTTAGTTGTGCAAGTCTCATGTTAAGAATACTTGCGGTTAAGGATAAAATGTATAAAAAATCAATAAGGACATTTATTTTGAAAACACAAACGAAAAGCTTAATTCAATGAATAAATAAAGTTCAATTTCTGACAAAGCAGGACAAAAGAAGTCATGTAATTTTCCAAACGAGGAAACTGAGGCCCTGAGAAGCAAATGACCTGAGGTTATCAGTAATTACTGATGAGATGTAGATTAGAAGAGATTACACTGAGAGAATTTAAGGGAAATTTAAAGCACCGGTGTTGATTTTTCCCCTCTCTCCTGTGAAGGGGGTGGCTTCTGCTGAGATGCTCTTAATGTTGAACCTTTTTGGTCTTGGCAGCATTATTGACCCTTTCAAAGTGGGAGCAGGCAATGCCGCCTTTGCCTTTCCCTTGGCCTGGAGTGCCTGGAGCTGCTGTCAGTGGCAGGACTGGGTGGAGCCCAGAGGGGGCTCTCAGGGGATCCAGGGCAGCTGTCCTATGATGTCAACCTAAATTTGCAATTTCTCTGCTTAAGGGAGGAAGAATGCATGTTTACCACACATCTCTTCTATGTACATCCTTTGCAGTTAATATGAGAGAGGCCCGATAAGCAGTCTCCATCCCCATTCCACAGGGGAAGAGAGAAGCTCAGGTATCAGTGTGACACACTGTACACAGAGTGAGCCAGGGACCGAGCTGGACTCCAGCTGTGTCTCTCCAGCCTTATGAGGCAGGCACTATGGTCCTCATTTTATGTATTAGAGAAATGAGGCCGAAAGACCAGGTGTAGTGAGTGAGATGGCCAAGTTTGCTATCTATTGACAGAGCCAGGAACTTAACGCAAGGCTGCTGCCTGGCCTATCTTTGCTCCCCGTGGCACTTACATTGAGGGAATGAGCGGCACTAGCACCAGCCCTTCGTACCCTTGAGCCTTTCTAGCAGGTGTTTATTGCAAGTCTGTTATGTAGAGAGCACCATCCCAGGTAGGCGTGCGGGAGTAGAAGGGTAGAAAGAAGTGTATAAGGAAATCCTTACCCTTGGGTTGACATTGGTACCTTCCTGCATTAGACACTGGAAGATAGCACAAAGGGCACACACAGAACATGTTCAGTGACAAGCATGTACAATATCAGCAGTGTAATAATAATAATTGGGACAGCTGTGATGGCCGCTAACATTTATTAAACGCATACACTTTTTTTTTTGGTACTGGGGATTGAACCCAGGGGCATTCTACCTCTGAGCTACACCCCCAGCCCTATGAATTTTTTTTTTGAAAAGGAGTTTCCCTGGGTTGCTGAGGGTCTCACTAAATTGCTGAAGCTGGCCTTGAACCTGCAATCCTCCTGTCTCAGCCTCCCAAGTACTGGGATTGCAGGTATGCATCACTGTGCCCTTTTGAATGCATGCTACTTTAGCCATTTTACGTAAGGTTTTTTATTTGATCAAACATCCCAAAGAGAAATCAGGGTGGTGGCAGTATCATCTTTACACCCAGCATGAAGGATCCCCAGAGAAGGATGTTCCCTTGACTGGTTTCATAATGTCATTTGTAGTCACCTTTGCCATGAATTGAGTGCCCTGTGTTATGGGAGAGGAGAGGGGAGCTGGACCAGCCAGGTCAACTCCCTAGGGGCTAAGGTAGGCAGGTTTACATCCTCATGCCTCGATTTGCTGATGCAAATTTCCTAGGCATTTCTAAGCAATTCTTAAAATGATAAGTCCTCTGCAGAGGGAGCACGGTCCACTCTCTAGTTACTCTGTAATGTGGGGCGACCAGGATTCAACAAAAGCAGCTGCTTGCTTGGCTTCAGGGGAGACACTGTGGTTTTCCAACTTCCCCTCCATCTCCTAACTGTAGCCCAGGCATCATGTCCTTTACTGGCTGCATACTGCACTAAACTTCTCTAACCACTAACGACCACGTTTTCCCATTAAATAGAGTGTGTATGCCATTATCAAACTAAAAAAGCAAGAGCTTGTTTAGATTCATATTCAATTTTTTTCATGTGGTGCTGCACACTTCCTATCTCATCTCATCGTGGGATACAAGATTAATATGTGATCATGGTAACTATGTGAGGTGCTATGTTAATCTGACTGTGGTAATCATTTAATAATATATACATATATATATATATGCATGCAAATTTATCTGTTAATTATACCTTGATATAGCTGGAAAATTTTAACAAATAAAAACAAAACTCTCTGTTCAGTAGGTTCAGATGGGGTTGGCCTGATTTTTCCCAACCAACCTTTCACCAAATGTTTGAATATCTTTGGCTGATGATCACCTAAATTAATTATTTCATTGCAGGTCGCACAGTGGTTGTTTTCTAGTTTTGTCATCTTTTTTATGTCTATTATGTGAAATTCCTCTAGAAAAGAGAACTTTGCTCTCTGCAGCAATGGTTTTACATTTTTTTCTAGCAGCAGTAAACTTGGTGTCAAGCATACTTCATGTGGGAACTGGATGGAGGAGACGTGGGTGTGCAGCAGTGCCAGCAGGACAGCAGGTGGGAGGCTGAGGGCCCTGTGGGCACAGGCTTCCCCGCATCTCCTCAAGGGCAGAGGAGTCCTGGGCGCTGGCAGTGCAGCTGGGGAATGCCCAGGGAATGCCACCAGTGCCGCCAGCCTCCCATCATCGGGTTCACAGTGTGGGGTGAAGCATCTATAAAGTAGAAGTAAGAGAGCTAACCTCGTGGATGGTTCTGTAGGTCAAACATGCCTGTGCCTACAAAATGCTTGGCATGGTCCTGAAACAGACACCCTTCAAAATTAAGGACAACTTCCTGATAACTTGTGTTGCTGCATCCTGTATTTTCTCATACTGAGAGTAAAGGCTGAAGGGCTGCCCCCCCACACCCACACAAGTGCTAAGGAAGTGGAGATGGACAGGTTCTCTGGCTATCTAAATCTGCATATGTATATTTCTTTCCTTTTGTCCAATTGGTCATCTTTTCTCTTATAAAAGTTGCCCTTGGGTTCTCTGAAGATAGAGATTTTAAAACTAGAAAGTGTCCTCTATCTTCCTTCAATGCTGGCTTTGAATAAAACCTATTTTGCTGCCAGTTCAACTTGGAGTATTTGTGGAGCAGGTGAGCTGCAGAGCCCGGCCTCTTGTCCCGGCCCAGTAACAGTTCCTGCTATATGACAATGCTAAAGCTATGCGAGCTTGGTCGTAATAAATTATGATATTGGTTTCCTAGAACTACCATAACACAAAACCATAATGTGAGTGGCTTCAAGGAACAGAAATTCATTCTCTCATAGTTCTGGATGCTGGAAGTTTAAAATCAAGGTGTCTGCAGGGCCACGGTGCTCCCAAGACTCCAGGTAGAGTGCTCTCTTGCCTCTCCCTGCCTCCTGGTGGTTGCTTGCAGGCCTGTGTATGCCGACTTCTGTCCTCTCGTGGCCTCTTCTCCCTGTGTGTCTCTTCATATGGCACGCTGTTCTGTCTTCACAATGTCATCTAATAAGGACACCAGCCAGTCATATTGGGGTAAGGGCCCATCCCACTCAAGTATGACTCTATCTTAAATCATTACATATGCAATGGCCCTATTTCCAAATAAGCTCACATCCTGGGGTACTGAGTTCAGGACTTTGCCCTGTCTTTTTTGGGGGAGCACAATTCAACCCCTAACAATCATATTGTCGTGAAGTACCAGGTTGTGCATATTAATGGGTACAAGGGCTCTCTCTCCTTCACTGTCTGATGAAGCAAAGCCCTACTTCTTGCATTTTACTGTGCAGGGTCGGGGTAAGACAAGCATTCTTCCACATTTAGACCAGAAAGGACGAGTGAATGATCTGTCCTCCACCTCTGCAGACAGAGTGGGAGCAGGAAACATCTCTAAGCAATAGCAGCCTTGCAACCGTGGACAGCCCGTGCACATCTCGAAGCTCCCCGGCCGCCGAGCTTGCTCTGGCAGGCGCCCAGGGGCACTCCCATCCCTATCAGCACGAGCCTTAGAGCGAACTGTTTATTTATCAATTCTTAATTGAGTTGATGTTTACTCATGATTGTGAACAGATGATTAATTTATTGCAGAGTTCGGGGAGTCAGATAGTGAGGAGATCATTATAGAGAGAAATTATAATAGAGTTCTCTGCACTCTTGGGTCTGGTAATAAAAGATTGACTGATATAATTAGATGGGGCTTGGTAACAAATACTATTAGATTATGTCTGAATCTTATTTAAATGTATTGGCCTTTTATCTTAAACTTATTAGGGGGTGGCTATAGGTTAAGTTGACATCTGCTAGCTCTTTTACTCCTGCAAAAGGAGAATTGAACTGCACAAAGGAATCACCCACTTTAATGTTTACAGGCAACGGCAAGGTGTCTAGCTGGCAGGAGCAGATCTCCCCCTTGGTTCTTAAAGCAATAGCGGGATGCGAGGGAAGCTGAAATTTCAACTCTACTACTAACTTTCTGGATAACTCTTGGAAATTCAGGGGCTTTGTCTCTAGACTGTGGCGATGGCTACTTGGAACCTTAAACTTGGGCAAAGCCATTCCTGAGAAGGCAGGTAAAAGAAAATGCAGGAAATAGCATAACAGTATGATGAGGATATGGGGCATACACTACTCAGCTGTAGTGGGTTGAGGGGTAACCTCCCAAAAGATATGTCCCCATCCTTATCTTGGGACCTATGATGTGACCTTATTCAGAAAATGGATCTTTGCGGATGTAGTCACGGATCTCAAGATGAGATCATTCTGGGTTATTCAGGTGGGCCTTATAGTCAATGACAAGTGTCCTTACAAGAGACATCCAGAGGAGAGAGAGATGGAGAAGAGGAGGAAGCCATGTGAAGACTGAGGCTGTGACTGGAGTTTTGGCTGCAAGCCATAGGATGCTTTCAGCCACCAGAAGGCGGAAGGAGTAAGGAACATGGTCTCCTCTGTGCCTCTGGAGGCAGCACAACCCTGACACTCTTGAATTTCAGACTTCTCTCCTGAGTTGTGAGGCATACATTTCTATTGTTTTAAGCTACCAGATTTATTGCAATTTGATACAACAGTTCTAGGAAACAAACATACCTGTTATAGGGCTGGGGTTGTAGCTTCGTGGTAAAGCATGTGCTTAGCATGCATGAGGTCCTGGGTTCAATCCCCAATACCACAAAAAGCAAAGCAGAACAAAAACAAACCGCTACTACCCACAAAAACCCACCAGTTACACAATAAGTCACTTAGATGACGTTGGACAAGTCTTCTAATCTTTCTAAGCCTCCGTTTCCTCATCTATAAAATTTGGGTTATTATACACCTCTCAGCACTGTGAGAACCAAATGTATTAAGTTATGAAAGCTGACCCAACCCAGTGCCTGGTACATGATAGGCATTCAATCGGATTCATTCTTCTGTCCTTGCCTCCCACCCTTTCCCCTACATGATGTCTCAACTTGAAATCTCTTTCATCCTCTCCGCCTCCTAAAATGTCTGTAAAACCAACAGCCCTCCCCTGAAGAATGTTCTGTTCTTCAGGAGCTATTCTTATGACTGTCAAATTACAGGAGAAAGCATGGTACAGCTGGTGTTTTTGAGGCAGTTGGGTGAGAGCCATTTAGATATTACTTTTTTTTTTAAATGCAGTTCACAGAATGCTTCTAAGGTGAAGCTGCTGAAGTCCACATTGGAGTCGCTGCATGGCTGGCCAGCTGGGGTCTGTTTCCTTCACATGAGTGGGTCTCAGGGTACATTCCCAGCCTTGGAGAAGAGACTGCACATGGGAGAGGAGTGCGTAGGATGTACTGGGCTGCAGGAAAAAAAAGTGGTGTAAATGGCTTTTTGCTAGATGTCTTCAGTTCATTGATTTTAGGCCTAGAAGGTCAGGACTGTTTACGTCCCACCAGATACCGGCTGGAGATGTCACTGTTGCAAATTAGAGCATGACCAAGTTCATAAGTGTTTCCAGAAGTGAGTGTTCTTCTGAGGCATTAGGAAGATGAGAAATCTAAAGGAGCACTGGGCCAGGTATTAGCTGGTTTCATTTCTGTCCTTGACTAGCTGTGTGACCTTGGACCAGCCATTCAACCTCTCTGAGGCTTTATCTTCATGGGGAGGTTGTTGGAGCAGCTCCTCTCAGGGCTTCCCTTCTTCAGTCCCATGAAAACTCGAGATGATCCCTAGCAGGTCAGGCTATAGGTCCACCTAGCCCCTATCTTGTGTCTGGCATGCTTCCTGAGGAAGGCGACAAAGGAAGGACATTTGAGAAAAAGTAGGGAGTCGTCTTATATGTACCATCCTGAGCCTAACAGTCATCGAGGGAGAACAAGAAACTTCGTAAGGATTCTGCGACCTCCACTGCTTCATTCAATGGGGGTTCCTGTGTTGATGACTATATGCCATGTCTAAGTGGACTGAGAACCCACAGTCTGATGTAAGCAGGTAGCCCTGGGTACATGACCCTGTTATGAGGTGTGCTAGTCAGCTTTCTGTCACTATAATGGAAAAATAAAAGGGTTATTTTGCTCATAGTTTTGGAGGTTCTAGTCCATAATTGATTGGCCCCATTGCTTTGAGTGTGTGGTGAGGCAGTACATCATGGTGGGAGACTGTGGAGGGGAAAAACTGCTCACCTCATGATTCTAGAAGAGGAAAAGACTGAGGTCTCACATCCCCTTTGAGAGCATCCCTTCCAGTGACCTAAGGACCTCCCACCAGGCCCCACCTCCTAAGGTTCTACTTCCCAATAGCAATAGTGCTACCTGGGGGACCAAATGTTTAACACATGGATCTTTGGAGGACATTCAACATCCCAACGAGGTCAGTGGTATTTGCCTTGAGGACTTTAGACTCCCTCCCTTTGCCTTTTCTGTTTGGACCAGTTTCCCTATCCTTCACCATCTCTCCAGGCCCCAATGTGACTGATTCGTTGATGACGAGAAGGAAAAGGAAAAGACATAAGCATTTATTGAGTGCCCATGATGACTTTACCCCGCACTGGGAAGGCTATCTTCACAGCCCTCTTATGGGGCAATCACTTTGTCCCCGTGTTTGTATCATAGGCTTAAGGATGTTTGGTAAGTTGGCCAGAGTCGCTAATTATTATTATGATTATTTATTTTTGCAGTACTGGGGATTGAACCCAGGGGCATTCTACCTCCGAGCTATACCCCCAACCCTATTTTTTATTCTTTATTTTGAGACAGGGTCTTGCTAATGGGACACACATCTGTGCTTTCTTCACCTTAGCATTCCACCCTTACACTCCAATCCCTCAGGGCCTGGGTTATATGCAGGCCACCGGGCTAATGGGGAGAGGCAGTGAGGTGGGAGTGAATAAAGACATATATATCAACCTTGCTTTTGAACTTATTATCTAATTGGACGAGGCTAATATAAAGGGAATATCTTAGACAATTTAATAATTTTACCAACAAAATAGAGATTTGATAATAGCAGTTAACATTTATTGTCCAGTTAACATTTATTGTCCAGTATATGCCACATACTAAAAACCACAATTATTTTTTCACTTAATTATCACCATGACCCTGTGACCATGTTTTACAGTTGAGGGAGCTAAAGCATAGGTAGATTTGGAAACCCGACACAAGTCCATGGTATTTGGACTTCCAGTGGTGGAACCGGGATTCAAATCCAGGATTTTTGACTCCTGTGAGCGTCTGTTAATGTTACTACTCTGCAAATAAGAGAACTTAAGGCCTCTGCCTGGGAGAAGAGATAAGTTTGGTCTGACGTGGTTCTGGAGGATTGAATGGAGAAAATTAAACTCAGAGGCATGGCACTAATGCTGCCGTTTCCCACCAGCGTACAGCAGGACCTTCCAGGTGTGGCAGGGCTTTTCCAACTCCTCTAATCTTGTGTCTTCTAGCTCAACAACTGCTTTCTTTCTGCATTCTAACTTCCTGAGAATCCCCTCTGAAGTGACGGGGCCATCAGAAGTAGATCTTTTTGGAGCTGTCTCCTCTGGGGGAAGCAGAGCTTAGAACCTGGGGTGCAGGGAAGAGTTGGGCTAATCCATGGCACACCGTAGGACAGAGATAGGATCTGAGTGTGCAGGTTGTGGAATTTCCCAAAGCACAGACTGGAGTGAGTGCAGCTGAATGATGGGCTTGGCTCAGTCCACCTGCCATTGCTTATGTAAAAGCAGGAGCTTTGTCAGTTGCAATCCCACCTTAAGGGGTATGTGGGATTGAAACAAGATGGCTTGAAGGCAGACACCAGTGCTATGTGCTGCTCTCTACACTGCACACAGGTGCCCTTTGTCCCGAAGCTCAGGTGGACTTGACAACTCCACAGCGAAAGGCATGAGGGGAAAGAGAGGGGAGAGGCCCCCAAAGCAGAGCCCCATGAGGTCTTGGAGAGTATCTAGTCCTAGATCACATCTAGATCCCAGATCAGGTACAAATATATTTTAGGCCACAGCAATGAATTTCAATGTCACTAACTGGTCTGAGTTTTCCAGGTCACCTGTTTTGTTGTTGATGTTGTTGTTGTTTGTTTGTTTATTTGTTTGTTTTGTTTTTATGATACTGGGGATTGAACCCCCAGCCCTATTTTTTATATTTTATTTGGAAACAGGGTCTTGATAAGTTGCTGAGGCTGGCTTCAGACCTGCTATCTTCCTGTCTCAAGCCTCCCAAGTACTAGGATTACAGGTGTGTGCCACCATGCCCGGCTCAAGTCACCAGCCAGCCTCACTCATTCAAGTTACCATCTGATCTCCTCTATCCTCCATGCCCTCCCAAATGCCTCAACTATCCTAGAGTAGTGTTGCAATCCTGGATTAGATTTTCCACATTTTCAAATAGAGAAATTGTGAATTGGAGAGAATAAACTTAATGGAGAGACTTACATAGATGATTGGTTCCAGGGTAAGAATACAAAACCACATTTTCTGATTTCTACTTTGATGTTTACCCACAGTGCTGGACTGAAAGCAAGATTTCCCTTTTTTGAGGGAAGGAAAAGAAGGGAGTTTGGGGACTTCTCTGAATTTGAGGCAACATCCTTGACATTGGGTAAAGCAGTTGACTATTAATTTTGAAACCCTCTGGAGGGAGCTTGCTGGGTGAGAGTTGAGGGAGCTGTTCCAGAGCCCAGTGCTTCTGTGAGGACCAAAAACAATTGCTGTTTTTAAAAGAATTCTGTATTATTTAGGAATTTTTAGGTGTGGATAAAGCTGGAATACTCTTCCTAGTAAAACTCTTGCTAGGAAATCCATGCACCTAGTATGATAGATTGTTAAATAATCACAATTTTTCCTATCCCTATATGCGTTCCTCTTTGCAACATGGCTATAATATTCCTTCCATCAAGAGTGGGGTTTCTCAAAAAAAAAAAAAGAGTGGGGTTTCTCTACACCTTGACTTTAGACTTGACCTTGTGACTTCTTTTGGTCAGTAGGGCGTTAGCAACCATGATGTACTAGAGACTCAACCATGATGGGTCTCGTTCTCTCTCTTAACACGCTGAGATTGCCAGGTAAATAAGTAGGATGCCTATTGAAAATTGAGAACACATGGAATAGAAAGGAGATCCCCGGACAAATGGTCCACAGTCAATTTGCCATCTAACTAAAGACACATAATCATCTCAGGTGAGTCTTGAGAACCGCCTGACCGAGCTGAGTCCAGCCCATGTTTTTGACCAAAAGAATCATAAGAAAATACAATGGTGGTCATTTTAAGCCACTGAGCTTGTGGTCTTTGGCTATATGGCAAATAGGTAACTGATGTATCTTGCATTTCTTAGATATTAGCTCAAGTTCATAAGAGTTATTCTACACCATCTGTTATGGTTGGGGTGGAGAATGTCCCCCCAAAACTCATGTATTGAAAACATGTCCCTAATGCAGCGAGTTTCAGAGGTGGGGCATAGCTAGAGGAGGTAGGTCATTGGGGCCAGACCTTTAGGGACTATATATGTTCCTGGGCCTCCTCCTCTTGCTCTATCTGCTTCTGATCACCATGGGTTGAACAGTGTTCCTCCATAGTTTCTGCCTTGGAGCAACTACAGACTAAACTTCTGAAACTGAATCAAATAAGCCTTTCCTCCTCTAAGTTGTTCTTGTGGTATTTTGGTCACAGTGATGGGAAGGCTGACTAAAACACTATTGATTTAGGACACCCCCCCCCCAAGATTAATTTGATCTAAGAGGGTAGAAGTACAGAACTTCAGAATTTTTTTAGATAAGTTTTTCCCTCAACCTTATGTTTTTTCCTCAAACAGATCCTACTATCTTTCCCTTCCTGACTGATAAATCTAAACTGTGTTCAGTTTTCCATACAGTTGAACTTGGTAGCTAGATTGGCCATTTGTCCATTTGCCTTCAGATTCTTGCTCAACCCTTCTCCTGCATGGCTCTGCACGTGTTTCAATAGGCTGCCCCAGTAAACAGTGCTTCTCAGACTCTTGACAGCTGGAGTCCTGTGAGGTTCATCTGGTGGGAGGAATTGCAGGTGGGCAGAAAAGAGAAAGAAGCCAGCATCTTTCTTTCCTTTCAGATGGCTCACGCTGGCAGTGGCTGTTTATTCCATGGCTGTATCTCTGATGGAAGTCCCTTTGATCTATGGTCCAAGCTCCATCATACTGTCCTACTGTGGGTCCAGCTTCTCTGGTAGACCTTGGCCCAGATTCCAGTAACACTGACTCTTTTCTTGGTCCCTTTGGGGGGGGGATGGCAGTGGCTTCCTGAAGGTTCCTCTTCTCAGGAAGGCTGCCTAGGATAGCCTTGCCTTCTACTGTTTGCTATTTTAGCTTTTCTAACACCTGTGAATTGATATCCTCTATTGAGTTACCTCTCCTGGAACTTTATTTCTTTGAATCTTTGATATACTAAGATTCAAGCACTCTAGAATAGAAAGAGCAAAGAGTGTAACTAAACTCACATCATGGAGAAATATTTAATGAAGATACTACTGCATTTTTACCTTTAAGGTGGTGGGTTTAACATCAACCTTGCAGGGACGACACCTTAATGGTTGCTGAGTGGTCCAAGTGGAAAGGTGCTGTCACATGCGGAACTATCACGTGTCCTTAAATAACGGCAAAAGAACAGGTGGCAGAATAGGCTCAGGAATCTTTGTTGGACAACATGGTCCACCGAGATTCACTGGAATGGTCTTACTAAAAAATTCAGGATAGTGGTTCTCAATGAGGGGCGGATTTTGACCCCTACACCCAGGCTCGTTTAATGATGTCTGAAGACTTTTTACCCCAGAGCAGCTGTGTGCTGCTGGTATACAATTGGTACAGGCAGGGGTTGCTGCTGGATATCTACCACACACAGGGAAATCTCCACAACAAAGAATGATCTAGTGCAAAGTATAAATAATGTCAAGGTTGAGATCCTCTGTTCCAGGAGATCGCTACCTCCAGCCGAGACTTTGAGTTTCCCTGACATATCTAGGCAGAACCTCGCCCAACCCCAACCCTGTCTCATTTTCTTTGAGAACATGTGTCCTCTTCTGAATCCTCACAGTCTTCAGACAGAGATCAATTTCTAATTGTCAAATGGTTCTTGGCCCAGTTTCTTATGCGTATAGAGAAGTCGATGGGTTCCTGGGAGAAGGTCACGGGTTGAGGTGGGACATCAGACCTAAACAGGGCAGGATGTGCCATGAATCAGCATTCAGTTCCATTTTTGCTCATGGACCACAAAGAGAGCCATCACTCTCCAAACCTTTGAGAATTCCAGTTGTAGAGTTATCCCGGGAAAGGAACATCCTTGCCACATCTGCTGTCACTGAGGCTTTGCCCAGGGTGGTGTGACCACTGGCTTCAGAACAGGGTGAGCATGTGTGGATGGGCCTGCAGGTTTTAATACAACAATGGCCGGGATTTATCGCGTTATACCACCCACTCACAGCAGCCCCATCAAGTGAAATGCTGAATGCCTTTCTTATCAACATGTGATGGGAAAGAGCTGTTCTGGCATCTTCCCCTAAGGAAAACAGAACCCAGCCATGTTCCTTGCAGCCTAGAGCTCGGTACACAAGATCAGATTTGTTTTTCTCCCCCCTGATTTATAGGCATTTCCAAGGAAGCACATCCTGTTTGGCCCATAGAGGGGGAGTGGAGCGAGAATTATTTAGCAAGTGTCTTTATCTTGAGACTTGCTCAAGCTGCTGTATGATTTTTAAAAAAAACTCATATATTACTCCCTAATTTTATGAGCAACTTATTCTTTTTTATTCTTATTTTTCCCATTGACTTTCTTGGCTCAGCCATGAACCAGTTGTTAGAACTCCCAGACATGGTTAGATCTTCCATAAGATTGGTACAGCTATAAAAATATTGACCCCAGAAGATAAGGCTCAGTTGTGTGGTCCAGGTGAAGTCCTTGGGTTATGGTCTTATTAAAACCCAACTTCTATTGAGAGCACCAAGATAGAATCCTTACTTCCCTGCTGTTAGCAACTGTCAGGAGTGTAGAGCTGATGTGGTGTCCACATACCCAAGGCCTGGCAGGGTGGTGGGGATTGAAGAAGAGATCCACTCTGAAGGCGTTACCAGAGTTTCATGGACCCTCTCTTAATGCTAGAAGGGAACCCCCCAGCCAAGAGAAAACTGTTCCTCATTATGAGGAGGTAGACAATTAGAAGGTAACTATTCAACTTCTGAAAAGTTTTAAGGAGATGGAAAATGTTACTTTTTAGATATGTGCTTGGGTTTGACCACTTAATAATTTTTAATAGGTCACAATCCTGCATTTCAGGCGAGATTAAGTAAAATGCTGAGAGAATGGGTTCTGGTCAGTTTCCTAGTTCATTGAATGCAAACCCTAAATTCTTCTTCCTTCAACCCAGTCCAGTGTGACTGCTGTGAGTAGGGTTCTCACCACTGAGCCATCGTTCTTCAGATGGAGAAGGGGGGATGAAAAGACACTAATCCTCAAGCATCCCCTGACAGACCAGGGAGAAAGACCAACACATGAATGCTAAAAAATTCACTACCTGGACTCTGTTTAATTGCATTCCTTGAATTGAAGCATTACTCATTTAAGGTAGTTGTGAGGATTAATTCAATATAACAGTTACAGGGCCAGTGTCATTGCGAACTCTCAGTAAATGATAGTGATTTAAAGAAATCAAAATATCTATGTTTGTTTGGTTATTTATTTATTTTGGTACTGGGGATTGAACCCAGGGGCATTCTACCTCTGAGCAACACCTCCAGTCCTTTTTATTTTGTATTTTGAAACCGGGCCACGCTAAGTTACGGAGGGCTTCACTAAGTAGTTGAGGCTATCCTTGAACCTGCGATCCTCCTGTCTCAGCTTCCCAACTACTGGGATTTGGGGCATGCGCCACCACACCTAGCTCATACCTTTATTTTTTTATTTATTTATTTATTTATTTATTTATTTATTTATTTTGCGGTACCGGGGGTTGAACGCAGGGGCGTTCTACCTCCGCGCTATGCCCCCGGCCCTATTTTTTATACTTTATTTTGAAACCGGGTCTCACGAAGTTGCGGAGGGCCTCACTAAGTAGAGAGAGAGAGAGAGAGAGAGAGAGAGAGAGAGAGAGAGAGAGACAGGGAGAGAGAGAGAGAGAGAGCTGAGGCTGGCCGCAAACCCGGATCCTCCGGTCTCCGCCTCCCAAACTACTGGGATTACAAGCGTGCGCCACCACGCTCGGCCAACTCATACCTTTATTTTTAAGCAATAATATGTATAGAACATTATGGTACATTTCAACACTGACCTTGACGTACAACACTAGCGTAACTCTGGAGAAACAAAATATGAATGGATATGAATGGAAAAGGAGGATCGATTTCTCATCCTGAGTGGATTTCAAATCTCTTATTTGGAGGATTTAAATTTAAGTGTGAAGGAGTAGGACGGAGGCCACATCCTTCTCTGTTGGACATTCTTCCTGATGAATAAGTATTAAAACTGCTTTGAATTTGGTCTCCCCCTCAGATAAGGATTTATTTTTTCCATGCAGCCTTTTCTTTGCACCTGAAGGAGCATTGAGGGTGAAAAATAGAGGCCTGTTTCCTGTTCCTAACCGGAGCTCTCCAAAGGTTGTCAGACGAAAGCAGCAACTTTGTGGGATTTATGCCTGGGACCTGTCAAAGTAAAATTATCAGAGCAAACCCTCTCTGCTATCAATCAAAGGGGTATTGGGGCTGGCAAGGGCAGAGATTTTTCAAATTTCTTTACTGTGCATATTTAGTTCGGTGCCTGGGGGAGGAAGAACTCCTTTGAACGGTTCTTGGAGATTTCTTTTCCATTCGACGGCAGCTCAGAGAACTACTTAATCTTTCCCAAAGGGCTTCTCTCATTGGCCTGCTGAGAAAAAATGTCTAGGGATGAGAGTGGAGGAGAAGACAGGGGTAATCCAACTGTGAGTCCAGGAAAATAAGACATCCCTTCTAGGACACACACATGTGAGCCCGGCCACTCCAATGGCTCAGAAAGCACACCTACCCAAGGTCCTCTCTGCCTTCGCTTCTGTAGGTATTATGAGGATGTTTAGCAACAATACCACAATGCTCACCCTGCTGACACAGCTGTATTTTTCTTCTGTTCCACAAAGCCACTTTCCACATACATCAAGGCAGAGGTTGCAGGGGAAGGGACAGGGGAAATGGTTCACCCATTCATTCCTGTCGGTCAGGGGTCCGCTTTGTGATGATAACATTCACAGAGCATATTTATCCATCCGGCTACCGGAGGCCAAGGCAAGGCAACAAAGAGAGAGGGGAGAAGCCCTGTTGGAAAAGTTTACAAATCTTGCCATGAGGGCTGTAAACACAGTTCAGTCGGTGGCGGTGTGTAAAATACTGCCACATTGACGGGGACCTGATTCCCCAGCACCAGAAATCCACTCATGTAAACACAGGACTGTTGCTGTGAATCGGGCCTGTTTTGGCTTAGAGTCTGAGGAACACATTGCCTTCAAAGTGAATTCTTAGGTGTCACTTCCCATAAGTTATGGCAGAAGATTACAAAGCTACTGATATAACATATTAGTTTGATGGACAGAATTATACCCCCAACGCTTCCTGCTCTCCCCAATGACGCACACTAACTTAGTGTACTGTGACAGCTGCCTTGATTTACCACCAGTCCGGGAGGCCAACCGGGAGAGGGAACATTCACATGGATGCGGGGCCTGAGACTGGCCCGGAGCCTAGTTTATAAAGCTGCCCTGTAATTCACCACAAATGTGTCACCATTAAAAGAGGAAAAAAGGATTGCAGATAATAAATACTCTCTAATTTATTAGCTAACAACAAAGAGATCAGAGCCAGTTGTGATGTGATTGTTTGACATAATATTGTCAAGGAGAAAAAAAAAAAAAAGCCAAGTTGACCAGAGGTAAATTACACATTCAAGCAGATGCTTCGACTCTTGGCTTGTGACAGGCCCAGCTAAACAAAACACCAAACAGAGGAGAAAACTGGCAGAGCTCAGAGTCATTTATCTCTGAGAGAGACACATTCAAGAGCAAGTGAAATAAGACATAGTTCTTTTGGATTTGGTCGGAGGCCAGGTTTTAACTGTTATAAATTAAATGTTTTGTGTATTGGATTTGGCAATTTCAGTTGCTCTTGTCGCAGGAGGGAGATGTGAGATTTCTCTGCCTGAAATCTGAGGTTTGGTCAGCTGGGTTATGTATCTCTACAGCTAGATATTGGGAGATCTGTGCATTCTAGTAATTACAGTGAATATCGGGATGGTTCTTGTATGTGCACCATGATAAAATCAGGGGCTTTAGAAAAAGTTTCCATCGCCTTCTTTTTCTGTGACTTCCTTCTGTGCAGTTGTTTAGTAATTGTCTTACAGGACACCAGACAGGGACTCATATTCCTATTAGAGTCATGGGACTTTAGAGTTAGAAGAAATGTTTTGTTCCTCATCCCACCCTGGGTATACAGACCGTTGGATATTAGCTGGAGGCCTTCCAGGGCCTCTGAGCTTCTGCTGCAAGTTATTTTAATAGAGCTCAGAGTCAAGGACAGGACCTGCTGGGCTTTTATTTTACATAAGCTACTGCCCAGAACAACTCTCTCATCCCTTACTTGGGAAATTGAGTTTTCAGACCTAAGTGGATACTTTTGCTTTGTTTCATGTTTTATTTGTCCTTGGGTTTAGCTTATTGCTAGAACATGGATTTTTTTGGTTGTATTCCATGGTCCAGAGGCAAGGATGATGTTCCGTGGGAAGGTTGAAGGAAGCTCTGTTTTCAGTGCTATTGATTCATGGATCATATTTATATTTTGGTATAGTTGATTGATCTGCTGTGGATTGGCTCAAAACTCACTTGCTGCCTCTGTCTCCCTCTCTCAGTAACATCCTAGAGATTTTTGTGAAATACCTTGCTGAAGTCAGTATATTCTCTTTATGGTCTCACTGATCTACCAGCTTAATAACTGTTTCCAAAAGATAGAGCGAGAATGAGCAGGAGAGCTGAGGGTGATTTGACCCAACTCGTCTTCAGTGAAAAGACTCTGGTTCTTAGAAGATGCTGCTGTCTTTTCAAAGTGCTTCAACATCAAACATTTAATAGAATCTTTTACAATTTTAGTGGGAATCTGTGTCTTCTGGTTTTAGGATCTTCCTAAAAGTAGATGCTTGCCTGCATCTACTTTTTTTTCCTGTGGATTTTTCAAGTATTAGTAACATTATCTCCATGACCAGACCTCTGAGGATTGTCCTGTTGCCGTAGTAAAAGAGGATGTTGTGTGTACAGATTGGCAGGACAAGCTTCTCATGTGTCTCAGAAGCTCTCGGGGGCTTTATCCTTTTATTTACTTTTCTCTTTTCACTCATGATTTCAACTTAAAGATATAATTTCATGATGGAGGAAATAACCACAAAAGAAGAACTTAGTAATGCTGCCTTCCTTCTGTCACTTGAGATTTTTTTTCCACACTTTTCCAACAGTACATTTGCTCTCTTTCTTTGGGCACTGCTTTTATAAGTGACTTCGTGAAATCCAAGTTCATCAGAACGGTCCCCATGTAGCCATTCTGCTTCGATTTCTTCTGCTATTTCCCCACCCTCAAGCTTCTCCAAATTTCTTTGTTGTCAATCTTAATAATTATATAACCGGAATTTCACTTTTAAAACCATTCCTTCTTTTTTAAATTTTAAGCCCTACTGGGGTGAATTTATATGGAAGTACTATTACCATCATTTCTGATTTTTTAAGCTGATTAAATCAAGGATATTTGTATATTTATATTTCAAAATTTACTCAACTAGGCATGGCCACTTTCTCCTGGGGACCTCATGTCTTCCATACCACAAACCTTTTTATTTTGTATGTTTGATCATGTTGACATTTGTTTTGCTCTAGCAATCTATATTCTATAATGTTACTACATTTTTTATGTGTTCACTAAATGCCTTCCTGCTTAATTTTCCTCGTTTCCAAAGTAGATTTTTCTGTCTCTTTCTGTCTGTGAATCTCCTCCCTTTCTTTTGGAAATACATTTCTCTGCAGCAAGGTGTTCTCTACCAATGTCATATTCTGGGCCTGGTTACCGACCACCATGAGTTTATTTCAAGTTCATTTTTATTTTAGGAAGTTACGACTTGTTTTATAGGAACAGTGTCCTTTTATCATGTCAACTCCCCTTTCCAAAAACCTTCAGGGCAACTCCTTGCATTTGGGCTCCAGCCACAAATCCTTAGACAGGCTTCTAAGGTCCTCTCGACCTTAACCTCAACATACTTTTCAAACTAACCCTACTAGCCTTTACCTTTTTTTAAATTCAGATTTTCAAAGCAGCTGGCCTCTTGCAGCCAACTAGCCAGGGTTTGCTTTCTCATCTTTTCACCTCCTTCAGCTTCACTCCCAGACCTTTTCCAGTTATCTTAGCTAGGAGGAGTCACCAGAAATTTCATTAAAATGGCATGCCTTTCATTGCCCCTTGTTTTTTCTCTACGAAGAATAAAATAATTTTATTGTGCGAAATGAACTTTTAAAAACTTAGAAAGGTCATAAAGTCTAGGGCCAACCCAAATCAAAAGTGACTCACAATGAATACTACCAAAGAAGGCAGTCTGCAGCAGGCCTTTAAATCCACAACAATTTATGAAAGAGCACTTGGCTATTGTGTATTGCTTGTCATCTGTTGGCAATAATGCCGAGAGCATCAGAAGCCCTGATTCAGAGAGATGACTTCATACTGAGGACATAAGTAGGCTGCGGATACCCATCCCAGCATGGACTACCTGAAATATGCTGCCATTCCTACACATGGCTACATATCACTCTTATTATTCAGTCTACAACTGTTGCCAGGATAGATAAAAAAGCAAGCATCATTTCACATCAGACCAAGCTAGGAAAGTACCTCTCTCCTCAACCAAGAAGATGGAGTATGAACCAGACCATGTGGCCCAGAGGATGGGAATGGATGGTGCATAGAGCAGCTTCAAAGCAGCATTGAGCAAAATAGATTTAAATCATTCTGAAAGAAATAAATCCTAACAATGGATACATTGTGCCGAATGAAATGGAGCTCACAAAAGAATTGATTAGGAAGGATACCAAATGGAATAAAATGTAGCAGAAAGGCACATATTGGAGAGAATAAAGTATGTTTCAGTTTGAAGGATATTGAATTTACAAAGATACACTGACCAGCTATAAAGCAAATGAATAAAATATGTAGCCAAGTCAGATGGACAGTCAATGGGAATAGGTTAATATAGATCTATGGTATCATGTGATCAGCTCAATCCATACAGTTCCATGACTCATTATGTAATTTCTTTAGATCACACAAGAAAATCTGGGGCTTTGCCTCATTCCTGACAGAGGGAATTCATCTTAAAGAGGGAGTATGATTAACTGGAAATTAATTGGAAATAGGATATTGTTTGTTGGCTTGTCTTAGTCCAGGGAACCATTTCTGGAATTGAAAGAGGATTTTATAGCAAATTGCAACATAGTATCATAGTACAGGATATTTAGTTCCCTTTTCTTCCACTGAAAAGTTATTTCTATTCCATCATTGAGCTACAAGCTCAGAGCCATCAACCATCTTAATTTCTCTTTCCAAAAAATTTGGAAACGTTGGATCAACATTGAAATCACTTTGCTAGGAATTTTCTCCTATGTGTAGAGAGACTCATTCAATGCTTCTGATACACTTCAGTCAGGATCCTTTGGAGAAATTTTATATGGGATTCTCAACATCAATTCAACTCATTTCCAGTGCTATATCAAGGGCAGGGGGCTGGAGTGGCTTGCTCCAAGGACAGACAATTAAAGGGATCTTCATTTATAAAAAGTTTGAAACAATAATAAAACCAGCTAAAGTCCAGTGTATATTTTATTATCACCATGCACTGGCCATTTAAACAATGAAAGTGATAAAATATTATCCCCTCGGGAGAATTATTTTTCAGTCTAACTTCTAAATAAGTGCTGTTATATTTTAATAATGTTTCTTAATTGTTAGCATATATTATACTTTAACATATTTTTAATGTATCTCTTAACACACATTGTAGTCTGCATGGAAGTTAATTTGGAGAACACACAGCTGGCTAGGAAGTCTCCCTACATGTGAACCCAGCTATCCCTATTTGAGAGGAAGTTTATAGAGGTCTAGAATGTTCCTCCACCTACAATCGGGTTATGTGTGCATGTCTGCCTCTTATCACCCTGAACTTCATCAAGATGTATGATTACAATGCACCATTAAAAAAGAATGAAAAAATGCATTAAATACACCTAACCTACAGTAGACCCTAGCTTACCTAGCCTATCTCAAACACATTTAGAACACCAGCATCAGCCTGCAGATGGGTAAAATCATCTAACACAAAGCCTATTTTATAACAATATTGAATCTTTTTAAATTTATTGAAAAGATCAAAATTCAAAGTGTGGTTTCTACTGAATATATTGCGTTCACTCCATTATTAAGTTGAAAAATCTTAAATTGAGCCAGCCTAAGTCAGGCACTCTCTGTACAGGGGTTATGTTAGGCACAGGCTATATCTTGGTAGAATATATTCCACATTTAACCAATAGATTTTAAGTAGCCAAGACACAGCAGAATGACTAAAGGTGAGGAAATAGGTCTTGAATTATTTCAGTTCTGTAATTCTATGAGACCATTTGCAGCAGTTATTTATATTTAATGTTTAAAGCAATAACCTAGAGCTAAGGGCAGTGACGCATGCCTATAACCTCAGCTACTCCAGATAGGAGCAATGATCCTGAGACCGGCTGGAGGATTATGAGTTTGAGGCCAACCTGGACAACTTTGTGAGACCTTGTTTCAAAACAAAAAGTTAAAAGGGCTGGGGGTTTAGCTCAGTGGCAGAGCACCCATGGGTTTAATCCTTAGCACTACAAAAGATATTTATTTATTTATTTATTTATTTATTTATTTATTTATTTAGTGATACCGGGGGTGGAACCCAGGGGCATTCTAGCTATGCCCCTCTGAGCTATGCCCCCAGCCCTATTTTAATTCTTTTTTTTTTTTTTTTGCGGTACCGGGGATTGAACGCAGGGGCGTTCTACCTCCGCGCTACGCCTCCGGCCCTATTTTTTATACTTTATTTTGAAACCAGGTCTCACGAAGTTGTGGAGGGCCTCACTAAGGGGAGAGAGAGAGAGAGAGAGAGAGCAAGAGAGCAAGAGAGCGCTGAGGCTGGCCGCGAACCCGGATCCTCTGGTCTCCGCCTCCCAAAGTACTGGGATTACAAACGTGCGCCACCATGCCCGGCCCTAATTCTTTCATTTTTAAACAGGGCATCACTAAGTTGCAGAGGACCTCACTAAGTTGCTGAGGCTGGCTTCAAACCTGCGATCTTCCTGTCTCAGCCTCCCAAGTACTAGGATTACAAGCATGTGCCACCATGCCTGGCTAAAAGATATTAATTTAAATAAATAGAATATAGGGGCTGGAGGTGTCACTCAGTTGTATAGCACGATTTAGCATAAGTGAAGCCCTGGGTTCAAAACTCAGCACTGCCCAACAAACAAGCAAAATCAAAACAAAACACCACACACAATGAAATACAAACCAGAAAGTGTACATTATACTATTTTTCTTGGGGAAGTACAATTTTTTAGTTCATATATGAAATATTCTAATGCATTTGAATAATATTTTAAAGTGAAATTTAATTTTCATGTTTTAAAGCAATGAATTAGGAAAAATAATTACTACTAGTTGCTATGTGATTATAATAGAAAAGCCTTTTGTTTTATGGAGGTAGGGGGTGTTAATAGTGATCCGCTCTGGGTACTAAATTTGTTTGGTATAGAGCTTTGTATTTGTATTCTTTTGGTTATAAGTGATACAAGTTCAATTCAAATTGTGGAAGGAGCCGGGCATGGTGGCGCATGCTTGTAATCCCAGTACTGGGGAGGCTGAGACCCGAGGATCCGGGTTCGCGGCCAGCCTCAGCTACTTAGTGAGGCCCTCCGCAACCTAGTGAGACCCTGTTTCAAAATAAAGAATAAAAAATAGGGCTGGGGGTGTAGCCCGGAGGTAAAATGCCCCTGGGTTCAATCTCCGGTACCACACACACACACACACACACACACACACAAAAGTTGTGGAAGGAAAAATATGTAATTTAATACATTGTCAGGTAGCTTTTGTTTTGCAACAAACCATCGCAAAATTTAATGACTTAAAATAAGAGTTTTTTATTAGATCACAATCTCATGGATTGCTGGGCAGTTCTTATCTGGGCTGGATGGTCAGGGATGGCCTCACGTGACTGGGGCTTCAGCCAGAATGGCTGGAGTAGCTTTCCAAGTGGTTACTCTTTTCCCAGGAAGCTAGCCTGGGCTCATTCGCTGGTGGTAGAAGGTTCCTCTAATAGGAGAGGGAAAACCACGATGCTCAAATACCTTTTAAGCTTTTCTTATGTCACGTTGGTTAAGGACACATTACCATAATGAGTTATGTGGCTGAGTCCATTCAAAGGCTAGAGAAGCCAATTCTACCTATTGATGGAGGAGCAGCAAGGTCACCCTGCAAAGGGGGGGTAATGTAGGGATAAAAGGAGCGCTCTACCTCCTGGTTTCAAGGGTCACATTAGCTTCCGAGGTTCAAATAACACTGTCAGTAATTTCTTTCTTCATCTCTTGGTTCTGCTTCCCTGTGCAGGTTTTGGTAAAATGGCCAACATCACCTCAAGGATCACTCCTTGCCAGCTTAGTGACCCCACTAGAATGAGTCCTCCATTCCAAAAGAGAATCCTCTTGATAAATTCATGCTTTCTAGCAAGTTCACCAGAAGCAGAGTAGGTCAGTGTGACTTATGACCCTGTGTTGGCACAGCTAGCATTAGCCTAGGCCTTATTGCTGCTGGTATATATATAGTCTTGCCACCAACCATGTGATCTTCCTTAAACACCTGATACACATTTTATCTACAGAATATACAGTTCTCTTCAGTATCTATGGGGAACTGTTTCCAGGATGCCCAGAAATACCCAACTTATCAGATACTCAAGTTCCTTCTATAAAATAGCATGGTGTTTGCATACAATCTGGCCACATCCTCCCACAGGATTATTTAAAATAATATCTAGATTATTTATAGTCTCTAATATAAATGCTATGTAAGCAGTTGTTGTGTTATATTATTTAGAGAATAACGACAAAAGAAGTTTGCATATGTACAATACAAAAAAAGTTTTTTTTCCCCAAATATTTTTGATATGTGGTTGGTTGAGTCTGTGAATGGGAAACTCACAAATATGAAGGGCAACTGTATAAATGTGCCCTGATGAAGTTTTACTCATAATGAAATAGAATTATTTTTATGAATTTTATGAAGATGTTAACATTCCTATTTTGGGAAAAGTCTTCTTTGTAGTTGTTTATAAACTCATTTTCAGAATTCAGTGAAGAAAGTCAAATGTCATTCTTTGGAAGGATACTTTCAAAACATCAAATGGTTGGTGTTTATTTTGGAATGTACCCGAGGTCATCTTTTTCTCTCTAGGAAGTTGATCCCAGGGCAAACTTATTTCAAATGAAATGTTTCAATTTGTTTTATTATCATCTGAGACCACAAAATGAATCTCCAAAACATAGAGTTTTTAGTTTTTTATGGTCATTAGTTTATTTCATTCTCTCTCTTTTTAATGCTTTTGTTAAAAAAAATCCATTAAAGCAGTATAGAATGCAGAGAAATCCATCAAAACAAAAACACTCCTTTTGAGAAATGGGGTGGATCCGTTGTTAGAATCCAGCTTTGGTTCTGCTGGGGCATTGGTTGGTTCTCCCAGCTCACTTGATGGCCACTTTACCTTTTTTGCCTTTCGGACGTCAATAACATGTTCTCCATAGCACATTGCTCAAGCTTCTACCTAGCTCACCTCAACATTTCCAGTTTTCCCTCCCACTGGACTGTGGAGCCCAGGTGAGGCTTGGCCACTCTTGAGGCATTGTTTGCTCTTGGGTCTTGCATCTAGTGCAGCCCTGGCTGGGTGGGAAACACTCTTTGTGGTTTGAGTGAAAGAATAGTCTGTGGGGGTGACTTGTATCTATCACAAAAGCATAAATATTGAAAGGCAGATGTCTGTTGATTGTGGTGATAGGCAATCCTGAGAACTTGGTGTTCCCCCTTTCTAGGAGTGACAGAACTTCTGTTAACTCTGTTGCCTCCTACAGGTTTAACAAGAACGGAAAGCTTTATTCAGCCATCTGAGACCCTTCCCACATCAAAACGATGGGTTTGCTTTTATCATAACATATTTATTTATAGGTAGTCTTGCAGGGGCTGAACATATTACTGCCATTGGAAAAGTTCAGTTCACTCTAAAGGAAATCTGAGAATCTGGGTTCCTTACTTTTCTTCCCCCAGTTAGCAGAAGGGAGGGAGGGAGGGAGGGAGAGAGAGAGAGAGAGAGAGAGAGAGAGAGAGAGAGACTGAAGGTTGACCCCAAAGGCATTCTACCTCTGCTATACCCACAACCCTATTTTTTTTTAATTTTTAAATAGGGTCTTGCTAAGTTGATGAGGCTGGCCTAAAACCTGCAATCCTCCTGTCTCAGCCTCCCAAGTACTGGGAGTACAGGTGTGTGCCACCACACCTGGCTAGTAGTGAGTATATTTACCTTCATTTATTCACTTAGTAGGGATTGAACCCAGGGGTATTCTATCTCCAAGGTACACCCCCTGCATCCCCCTTTTAATTTTGAAACAGGGTCTCACTGTTGCTGAAGCTAACCTCAAACCTGCAATCTTACTTTCTCAGACTCCCAAGTACTGGGGATATGGGCACATGCCACCACACCCAGCCAGTGCGTTCATCTTTAATGCTGAAAGGCAGCGCGTTTCCCATTTGCAAATGGGGTGGTCATTGTAGTTGGAGGAGCTTCAGTTGTGAGGATTTGAGTCAGCTTAGTAGGTCTCATGGTGTCTGCCCAGATGGCAATTCCTAAATTCCAGAAGCTTTATCCCATTGGAAAGGGGCGAGTTTCTGTTCCTTCAGTCTGGTTTGTTTTATTCCTTGGGAGAGGAGTCCTGAGTATTAAAGAGAAAGGTACACACTGAAAAAACACAATATGTATTTTCAGATATCATGAAGAGAGGAAAATTTAATGGCACGCTGTAGTAATATGGGAAATGGAGAGAGATAAGAATTGTGTCCCATGCTTAACCTTTTGGACTCATCCTTACCAATTTCTATGTGAAGCTCAGTAAATTAAATAAGCTTCCCTTTGCCCGAACCTATCTGTGACAGCGCGGCCCTTCATGTGGCTTCATAGATAGACACTCAGCTTTCAAGACGTGAGCCTGACACCTTTCACAAGTGAAGGGACCTGGGGCAATTTTAAACATTCCAACCATATTAATTCTAGTGACAGTTATCCTTTAAGTCATTTGGAATGGATTCCCCCTTTTCAGCTTTCAAAACTTATATTTGATCCTGCTGACCTCTGGGGCCTGTGCCGGGGCACCGTGCGTGCGTGTGTGTGTGTGTGTGTATGCACAGGAGGAGGGAGATGCAGGGAAAAGGTTGATCTCCTATTTTGTCTTTCCCAGTCCCTTAGCTGTCTCTGTACTTTATTCATGTCTCTAGAGAGAAACCTTGCACTTCCAAAAGAAAGGTCACATGGTCCCGAGTCCTTTCTTTGAGGGCAATCTTTCTGTTATTGCTCTTCCACTCAGGCTGAAAGTTGAGTGCCATCTGTCAAAAATCACCAATGAGCAGCTTCACCGTCAGTACCGGGCTCTGTGGTTCTTGTCAAGCACCATTGACCACTGGTTAACCAAGTTGCTTCTGCTCATGTGCTCACTACCTAGGCAGCCAGCTTCTCTGTCCTGGAAGCACTCTGGGACACATGCCTTCTCCCACCATGGGCCCATTCCCAGGGGAGGAAGTTTGAGATTTCTCTAACAAGCACATGGAAGGGTTGGTGTGAGCCTAGTGTTCCTACTTAAGAATGGGTTGGGAACCAGATGTGGTGGTGCATGCCTGTAATCCCAGTACTTGGGAAGCTGAGACTGGAGGATTGCAGTTTCAAAGCCAGCCTCAGCAACTTAGTGAGTCGCCCAGCAAATTAGAGAGACCTTGTTTCCAAATAAAAAATAAAATAGGACTGAGGGTGTAGCTCAGAGGTAGACTGCCCCTGGGTTCAATCCCCAGCACCAAAAAAAAAAAAAAAAGAAAGAAAGAAAGAAAGAAAGAAGAGTGGGTTAGGGAAGTAGTCACAGCGCATCCATTGTGCCCTTCTGGGCTGTCTCAACATAACTCTACATTGGTTACTGTGGGTGAGGAATGCTATCTTTAGATATCCGTATGTGTTGGTTTGATGTTTTTATTAGTTCATCTACAAGTTATAAATGATCTCATTAGTGATCCATAATAACTTGATTTATGAACTATAAGACTGATGTGTTATTTGCTTTGGGGTAAGAAATGGTAGTCAGTGAACCTTCACATCTGCTTTCTAGGGGTAATAGGGTGACCAGCACAGTAAATTAATTTCCTGCAAGATTTCTAAGTGGGCCAGCCACATTGGTACACACCTGTAATTCCAGTACTTGGGAAGCTGAGACAGGGGGATTGCAGTTCAAGGTCAGTCTCAGCAATTTAGTGAGACCCTCAGCAACTTAGAGAGGCCCTGTTTCAAAATAAAAAAGTCTGGATTATAGCTCAGAGGTAGAATTCTCCTGGGTTCAACCCCGAGTTCCACCCTCAAAGTTTTCTAAGTGGCCATTGGTAATGACATAGTTGATAATGCTCTAGGCCAGGCTACCTGGCTTTTAAATTCTGGAAATGACCCTTAATCTCTGTTATCATCCTCCCGTTATTTACCCACTTTATGCCTTGACAAACTGGTCTAGAAAATGAAATGCTAAGAATACTCACTTCCTGGGGTTGTTGGGAGGATTCAACAAGATAATTTTAAAATGTACACGTCAGTCGGGCATGGTGGCATACTCTTTTACTTGGAAGGCTGAGACAGGAGGATAGCAGGTTCACTTCTAGCTTCAGCAACTTCGTGAGACCCTGTTTCAAAATAAAAAATAAAATAGAGCTGGGGGTGTAGCTCAGAAGTATAATGCCCCTGGGTTCAATCCCCAGTACCACAATAAATAAATAAATAAATAAATAAATAAATAAATAAATAAAATGTATGCATCAAAGTACTTGGCATATAATCAATGTTCAATAAATATTAATGTTACTATTGGTAGTACAGCAATAATAATCTGTTTTGTTTCATAGCAAAGGTAATTGGACTCAGGCTGTCTCATCCTATAATGACAGAAACTGGAGACTTCTACCTGCTTCTCCATAATTCTCCTCTGCAGGGACAAGATTTCCTAAAGGCACATTGACAATATTTTATTCACCAGCTCCTCTTCCTCTCTATTCTCTATCGCTTTGTTTGTATTCGTAAGGATGTATTTCAGTACCATTTATAGGACATTCACTCTGTGCGATTCTGTGCTCTACATCATGTAACCTAATTTAGTTCTCACGCTGCCTGCTTGAGGAATGGACCATTTTCTCCATTTTCCAGATTAGGAAACTGAGGCACAGAGAGGTAAGAAAAGTAAGTAGTAAATCCGGGGCTCATGCTGCTTAAGTCTGTGTATTAGATGCCATATCCACGCCACGTACACTCGTTTATAGCGCTTCATGTATTGCTCCGTATGTTGGACCATGGGTGAGATCATTCCTAACACTGTTATCACTACAGTGTGGCACTTTGGATGAGTTTCGAGGAATGCTCTAGTATCTTTACATAAATTGCGTGGATGACAATCTGAAACCTGATTTCCGCATTCCACACACCTGAATTTGGAAAGGAGAACTGTCACAGGAGAAGTTTGTTTTGATTCCGGAGGACATTCCATGTCTGGGTGATGCTCCACATTAACGCAGCCTGGCCCTTCCCAGAGAGCTCTTCCGAGGCCACGATACAGGAGGGATGCAGTGCCAAGAGGCCCGAGGAAGTCAGTGTTTTTAACTGATAGCTAATAATCTTCATTTTATTTTGTTTGGAAGGGCAAATTGTCACTGATCTCTCTTACGTGGAGCCATGATAGCCATGGCTCCTCCTTTTAGGGACTCCTCAGGGGCATGATGGAAATGGTCATTTTTAAGTGTCCCACTCAAGGACATTAATCACCACCACCCATTTCCAAAATGTTTTCATCACCCTAATAGAAACTGCTGTTCCTACGCAATAACTCCCTAACCCTTTACCCCCAGCCCCTGGTACCTCTATTCTGCTATCTGTCTATGTGGATTTGCTAGATGTCTTAGGAGTGTAATAATGCAACGTCCTTCTGTTTCACTTAGAATGATGATTTGGGGATTTATCTGTGCCATTCACCAGTGTGTCAGAATTCCTTTCATTTTTATGGCTGAATAATATTCCATTGAAAACATAATATTCTTGAGTGAAGATATGAATTCCATCTGTGCCTATAGATGTTGTGAGTAAAATAACTCATTTGTGTGAAATGTTTCATTTGACAAAACCAGCTTGGAAAACTTTGAGGTACCCCTCAGTCTGCGGACACCTGTACTCTTATTTATTTAATGTTTTTCTTAAAACCAGTTGCCTTTTCAAAAATCTTCAATACCTACCTTATCTTGTCCTAAGAAATCTTCATGGAATTAATCAATCCACATAAATACTGCATATCACTATTTAACTGATTTAAACATTTATCTGTATACCTCCTAAAGTCCTACCTCAGCCTCATACAGGACATAAATCACCTCTCTAATCCCCAAACTTGGAGGGATGGCCTTTCTGTAAGTACTAGAGTCAGTGCTGACACTGTACAGAATCTGAGATGGAGGGAGAGGAGTTGTAGCTGATGTAGCCTGGTGGGAAGACCCAAGAGGTGGACCAGGAGTCAGTTAGTAGGGCCGGGTACTGGGCTAAGTCTGCTTCTCATCAGCAGTGTGATCTGCACTTCGCTTCCTCTCGGTCTTGAATAGATTAGAATCGATCACCTCCTCCGGGTCCCTCACTCCTGGACACCCTGCGTCTTTTTCTCCCGTGTTCGAGTGGCCAGGCTAGCGCGAGCTTCTCCACTTGTATTTCATGGGGCCATAACAAAGGGATTTCCATTTCTTTGGCTTCGTAGTATTTAGACCCTCTCCCCTTTTGCCTTCTGCACCCCAGTTATGTTAGATCCAGCTCGATCTGATCTAGCCCTTACTGATTTTGTGTTTAAGGAGGGCATTAAGAGTGCCAGCACCCAGGACCTCGCTTACCTTCATTTAGAACTGCCGCATCTGCACCGTGTTCATTTCTAGCAGTGATCAAATGGCAGTAAATCAGAAAAAAATGCTGTGCTCCTTAGTGCCCCGAGAATGAGCTTTGGAGCATTCTGCTTACAGGGATATCGGCTTGTCAGTGAGTAAATCAGTGCCGTCCTTCAGCCCCCACTGCGTCAGGGAAATCTGTGACTTTGTGGGATGGGCTTGATTAGTCAGTCAATCTCTCTCCCCCGCCAGAGGTGGAGAGTGTATCTCTTCCTTGTTTTCGTCCGTGTGTTTAGTGATCTTATTGGCCCCCTAGGTTTTATTGCCATCCGCGGCTGAGCCCTTGTCAGGGAGATGATTATATGAACCCTGGGTGACTCTTGACTGCACCAGGGCCCCGGATTTACATTTTTGCATTCCAAAGTCAGGAATATAAATGACTAATGGAACATTGGGCCACCGAATATTTATATATCTATTTTGAAATTTACATTTCTCCCTCGCTTATGATGGGGTTTGCTGCTCCGGGGTCAGAGTTGATGGGACGGTGGCATCCGTGGTGGCATAAAGCAATCATCTGTGGAGAGAGCTTCCCGGCCCCCGTGGCGCGCCGTGATGTGTGCAGGTTATTATGCCGGCAATTCAGTGGTAATCGAACCCCCCATCTCCTTGGCCCTCTCCCCGCTTCCCTTTTATGATGTCCAATAAATTTTACATGCTCCAATTTGCCTCATCCACCAACCTAATACTGTTTGAATTAAGAGTCTCTTCCGTAGCTTTCAACAATGGAAACTTTGCTTTCTCCAACCAAATTATTCATAAAGGCCACTCATGAGTGTGCCAGGAAGAAGAAAGGGTCGTGCAGACGCAGACGGTGCAAATTTGCTGGTCTGTGTAGGAGACAGGCCCGCTAGGCTCTTAAACTTCCCAGCTGCACGATATAGTAAGATGATAGAAGAGAACATCTGTAGATACATACTAAGTTTCTTGGGTGAATAGGCTATGTTAGATGAGGAGTTGTTTTTTTTTTTTTAAGTGATGCACACACTTCTTGAAGATTCCCTGGTTTTCATGGTATAGAGTAAGAATTAATAATAGCAGGGACAACAATGATAGAAACATTTATTTGTTACAAGTTGAATTATTGTATTATTCTAAGACCTTTGCATCCATTTAAAAAAAATTCTAACAACAGGCCAATGAGATTGATCCTTTTTTGTAAACCTGCTTTGCCAGGTGGAAATTGAGGTCCAGAGAGATTAAGTAAATTCCTTAAGGTCACCCAGCCAATAAATGACAGGGCTAGGGCTAGATGTCATATTTTCTGATACATGTTCTTTTTTTTTTTTTTGCGGTACTGGGGATTGAACGCAGGGCTGTTCTACCTCCGCGCTACACTCCCAGCCCTGTTTTTTATACTTTATTTTGAAACCAGGTCTCACGAAGTTGCGGAGGGCCTCACTAAGGAGAGAGAGAGAGAGAGAGATAGGGAGAAAGAGGAAGAAAGCTGAGGCTGGCCGCGAACCCGGATCCTCTGGTCTCTGCCTCCCAAAGTACTGGGATTACAAGCGTGCGCCGCCACGCCCGGCCTGATGCATGTTCTTAACACTACTCAATACCATCATGCGGGGTGCACTGGCAGCAGTGAACTTGAGATGGATGCTGGTAAGTTTCCTATTCACTCAAGGGGCCCACCCCCCTCCCCATCATTCCTTTCTCCGTCGATATTTATAGAGCATCTACCATGGATAGGTTCTGGTCTGGACAGTGGGGATACAGCAGTGAAGAGGGAGAACAGCCCCTGCCCTTGTGTAACTATTTTAATAAGCGCAGCCAGAAAGTGGACACGGAAAACAAATGAACCATACACTTCCTAATAGCAACTAGCGCCTCAGAGAAAACAGGTTGGAGTTTGGAGATGGGAAGCATCCAGATGGAGAGAGAGAAGTTCCTCTGTCTAGCATGGTCCCCAAAGGCTTCCCCAGGAGACGACCTTTGAACCGAGGCCTAAATGATGAAGAAGAGCCAGGAGTTGGGTGCACACAGGCTAGGGATCAGGTAGAGCAAACGGAGATGCAAGAACCAGGCAGGAAGCAGTGTCCCGCATCAGAAAGGCGGAAGAAGGCCAGTGCAGCTGAAGTGTGAGTAGCCACATGGAAAGAAGGGTGGATGACAGAATCAGGAGTTGGGCAGATCTTAGGTCATGCAGAGCAGGGCCAGGAGTTCGGCTGCTGTCTGTCTTCGCTGTCTTTCAATGAGTTGTCTGCAGCTCTTTCCTTCTTCTGACCTACCTCTTTCACCTTCTGTCCTGACTCTAGTCTTACCTCATAATGGGCATTTTAATCCTCTCTGTGATGCAACCCAGTGTTTCTTGCTGGGTCCTTTGCTTTGTTCCAGCCAGGGCAGCATTAAAGGAGAGCAGAGGAAGTCTCCAGCTGAGAGCAGTGCAGGAAGGAGTGCGGGTTCTAGTCTGAAAGCTCTAATTAAATCAATGCCACTGCACATCCTGTCCACCAAGCTGGGGGCAGCTGTGCGCTCCTTACTGACGCCGCGATGTACACTTAAGAGTTGTGTGACTTCACAGAGGCAATTAAATTGGCCTGTTTAATCAGTTGTAAGGCCACCATCAATAGTAATTATTATTTTTATTGATTTGATAAGTGCAGTGGAAATGATCACAAAGAATAGCTATCTGTCCCCTCCCCCACCTCATCTTTTGCCTAATGCTAAACCCTAGTCTGTTCAGGATGAATCTAGAGTGAGTGCTCAAATAGTCTTACTACAAATCTCTCTGTAATTAAGTATTCATTATCAAATCTCCATACAAAAAAAAAAAAAGAAGAAAGAAGGAAAGGAAGGAAGAAAGAAAGGAAATTCCCCACTTTTCAACTCACCCTGAAGTTTTCACCTTTCCAGTCCTTTACTTGGTGGTGAAGGCATGCTCCAGATGGGTAGTAATTAAGTATGCATTTTCCCTGTTAGCCTTATTGGTTTTCTGTGTTTTTCCCTGTAGGTCAGTCTGTGATCTCATTTTGGCCAGAACTATAGGTTCAATGGACACAAACTAGGCCTGGACATTGCTTAGTGGTGGATATGTACACAATTGCATGGATACGGGAAAATGTAACGGAAGAGCTGAGTGAAGTCATCAAAATTTTGGAAGCACCTTTTGCTCCCAGACTTTACAGTGGGGGGTTCCATGGAAGTGCTCTGTTGGTTGTGTGTGTGAGATCCATTCTTCCAGATTTAAACTTATCTACGTGTATCTCCTCTACATCGGAAATTCCTAGTATGACTTCATGGACAGAATCTTTTGGGATAGAGTATGGCATTAGATTTAAGAATTCTTCATTCCAAAAATTCTTTTGTTGAATTTTTTGGAAATATTTAGGATATTTATGCCTTGGAACCAATGAGTTTAAACTTTTTTAAGCTGACACTTATCTGACACAGTTATTAATGTCAAATTGTATAGATTAGGAATTCATATCTATCAGACACAAACTAGTTCATTGAGAATTTTCTAATGTATGTTGTCTTTACTTTTAAATAATATAACATCTAATTTGTTGTTTGTATATAACTTTCACATAATTTGACATCTCTGTGCAAATTGTGCTATCCTGTACTCAACACATTCAACAAAGATCTGTGATGACATTTTCCACAGAAATACAGATTTGGGCATAAAGTTATGGTGCCTAAATTCTGCCCAGAAATGTTCTTATATGGGGCTTGGAGTTAGAGATGGCAGGTGACTACTTCTCCAGAAACAGGGAGGTGGAGGTCAGTTCCGTGTCCCCCAGTATTTTCTCCATCTAGTATCCTTGGATTGGTTGAATAAAAAAGGTGTTAACTAATGGGAATATTCTAGGATGAAATCAATGATCTGTGTAGACTTTATACAAGACCGACTACCATATAGGAACATCATGAGTGCTATTGTTGTGATATTTATTATCTTCACATATCTTTTTCTTCTTCTATTGACTATTATAAAGTACCATTTGTCCTCTAGACAAGGCAGGATATACATTTATGAACATTTGAAGATATTTTTCACCATCATTTAGTATTCCAACTCTACCATCTCAATAGTATATAGAACCTTGAGATTTTATCCTAAACTGTTTCAAAAGCACAAGTTTCAGGTGTTAGAATAAATCATTATGTAAGTCTTTTATGAAGAACTTAAAACACACCAGGAAGAGAAATATATTTGCATACATTTCCTTTCCTTAGTTAATCCTATCTAGCCTTATTGCATACAAATGGGGAGAATTAAATAAATGAGTTGAGAAAATGGCATTTCTAACATCAGATTAGATATGGATCATTTGGCTGTAACAGACCTGGGACACAATCCATATATAGTTATTTGAAAACCAGTTTGGATATTTCTAAAGTGACCACGTCTATAGGAGTACAGCCATTTGGGGGGGAATAGACGATGCATGGCCCTATGTAAGAGGTGGATATTGTATGCATTTGTGTGTATGCATTTGTATATATGTGTGTATGTGGGTATCGAGTGTTTCTTTGAAAAGTCATGTAGAATGCTTAGTGTTAGGGTTTGGATATAGACTGCCCCCCTGGAAAAGCTGATGTATTGGCAATGCAAAAATATTTAGAGGTGAAATAATGAAATCAGGGCTCTAATCTCATCAGTGGATAAATCCATGGATGGATTAATAATTTGAATGGACTAACTGGTAATGTAGGCAGGTAGGGGGTGGCTAGGGGGAGGTGAGCCCCTGGGGGTATATCTGTCCCTGACTACTTCCTGTCTTTCTCTCTCTGCTTCCTGGCCATCCTTGAGCAGTTTTCCTCTGCTATTTCCTGTTGCCATGATGTCTGTGCCTTGGAGCTGGCTTTCTATGGACTGAACCTCTGAAACCATGAGCCAAATAAATTTTTCCTCTTCTGAGTTGTTTTTGTCAGGTATATTGGTCAAAGCAATGATAAAGGTAACTAAAACACTTAGTATATCCCAAATGTGTCTGTGTTCTTTCTAGTAAGTCTGTTATCATGTTTAGTTTATAAATAGCACCAGTGAGTTAAAAATGACAGATACTATCTCTGTGAGACCCACTTTGCTTTGTACAGGGAAAAAAGGAATGATGAAATATCTCTACATTTTGTAAAAAATTAGATCAACAATCACTCTAATGGTAGCAAAGAGAATATACATATTTTCAGGTTGGAATGGTTTTATATTTTAGCTGTATGTTTCAGTTTTACATAAGATCATTGATTCTCTGCTCTGAAGGATAAAGATCATAACTTCTACCACTCCTTCCACTTCTCTATTTTTGTTAGTCACCATTTGATTTTATATTGTCGATGGCAGTTGCTTCTCTTATGTAACAATACTTCCCAAATTTGTTTAGTATTGACTCCATGTATAAGTGAATTCAGAGCTCACTACCTGTTCTTTTGATCATAGCTTCTCTATTCCTAAATTTTTATTCAAACCCTAATTGTCTATATTTTCTTTTCAGAGTATTTCCTTTTTAGAAAAAGGCTCACGAGCCTGGATTTCTTAAGTTTTCTCTGTTTGTCATATTTGAATGAAATTTTAGTTGAGTATAATATTTTTAGGATGTACAGTGTTCATACATGTGTAAATATTTCTTCACCGTTTCCTGATATTGAATGCGATTCTCTGTAAGTATGAGATCAGCCTGAATCTTCCTTCTTGTAGGGTTTTTTTTTCTTTTTTTTTTTAGAGAATTTTTCATCTTGGATTTCTGTAGCTTAACTAAGATTTATCTGATGTTGATCATTCTATATATCTTTATTTTTAAACTTGATAAACTCTTTTGATCTTCAAATTAAAAAAATGGGGGGGATATTTTATATAATATGTTTGAATATATTTTCTGTCCTATTAGTTATAGAAAATATAAATATTATTGTGCTTCTCTTCTATGAATATTATCTGATCTAATTACTTTCTTTGTCTTTTTTCATATGCATTCACTGTGATTATGTTAACCTCTTTCTCTGTCAACAATTTGTTTTTTAGTGCGATGTCTCTGTTCTTTCTCTGTCAGCAATTTGTTTTTTAGTGCGATGTCTCTGTTCTTTCTCTGTCAGTAATTTGTTTTTTAGTGTGATGTCTCTGTTCTTTGATTTTCCCAAGTTGCTCTTTGGTTTGGAGTCATTCTTTTGGTCTTTGTTTCATTAGGTCTTATTTTTCTTTTTTTTTATCAAAAATTCAATTGCCTATGATCTTGTGGTTCTACTTCCATAATTTTATCCTAAGGAAATAATTGTAGAGAGGCAAAGTGATTTTTCCATAGGATGGTTTCTACAGTGATATTATTTATTTATTTTTTTATGTTCTTTTATTGGTGCATTGTAATTATACATTTTGATATATGTCAGGGTATCAGCTTCATACATGCACACATTGCACATTTAGCCCTCCCTCCAATCCCACCCTATTCCCTCCCCCTTCCCTCCCTTTCATGCTCCAGATAGTGATTGAGAACTAGAGAACTAGAGAACATTATGCTAAGTGATATTAGTAAGTCACTAAGAGTAAAAAATCGGATGTCCC
>PVJS01010239.1:0-45000 GCA_004027185.1 Glis glis | reverse complement strand
TATTACCCTTGGTAGATCTATAAACTCAATTTTCTTTTTTTAACTTTTTATGTTCATTTATTGGTGCATTGTAATTATACATTTTGATATATGTCAGGGTATGAACATCATACATGCACACATTGCACATTTAGCCCTCCCTTCAATCCCACCCTATTCCCTCCCCCTTCCCTCCCTTTCATGCTCCGGATAGTGATTGAGTCTTATAGGTCTGTGTATGTACATCATGTGCTATAGTGTGTTTCCCTCCACCCCCCTCCCAACTCCCTCAGTTAGGTGACCTTCTTTGTCCATCTAAAGATTTCTTCTTCTTCCCTTCTAAGTCCCTTCTACGTCCCATTCTATCTAGCTCCCACAGATTAGTGGGAACATCCGATTTTTTACTCAATTTTCTTAAGTCCATTTAAATAGCATGTTTACATATCTCACTGAAATATTTAAGATAGCTATTTGTGCCAAAACATACTAATTGGAAAAATATAAAATCTTCACTAATAAATTATAAAATCATATGTAGTTATGCTTACCAAATGTATAATAATTTCTGTATTTAAAATAAAAACAATTTATTATTTATTTGTGTAGTACCTTCAAAGAAACTGTCACTTGGAATACATAATGAGTTGTCACAAAATCTTGCTAAAATTTTTTGGTTAGTGAATGGTATTTGTAGTGAATGGTATGGCTGTGAGCCTCCCCCTTGACTTCCCTCCCCCTCTCCTCATTCATCTCTCCTTGGTTTTTCTTAGCTTGTTTTCCTGGGAATGTAGAGGACTTTGTGCTCTTTGCCCTCTTCCCTTAATCTTCCCCACCCCTTTTTCTTTTTCTTTTCTTTTTTTATTTTTTTCTCAGCTTGCTTCCTTGGAATGGGAAGGTCTTGGTACTCTTTGCTAACCTGATATAATGATTGCTTTGTTTATGTTACCTCAGTGTATTACTGTTCTCTTTTCTTTCCTTTTTCTTTTTACCACTTGTGTATTTAATAAGTCAACCTGTTTACCAGACTTTCTGAGGCCAAGATGCCAGGAAAAAATTGGCTTCATGGGACATTTGGCCTCCTACCCAAAGCTGGCCGTGTTGGGCCAACTGTCAAAAGGCTTAATTCAGTGACTTCACACAAAGTTCAAGCAGCCCTCCTGGTAAAATGGAGAAGGACGGAGGCACGTCTTTGAGGTCTCACCATGGAGTGGACGCACTGCCCAGGATCCTTTAGACCAGCACTGCAGAGAGGCTGCTGACAGGCCTCCTGGTTCTACTCTGGAGGCTGCAGTTCCCCTGGCCAGGTGTTGTATATAATTTTATCTTTCCTGATTTTGCATTGTTCTGTACTTTTAGTTGATATTGTTAATACTATCTTGGGTGCAGAAAAATCCCCTGAGAAAGGTTGCTTTAATATTATTGATTTCATATATTGAAGTAGGATTTTATTATGTTTTGATTATTTTCCTATATTAAATTGTCTCGTGCTTTTGATTGTGTGAGAGTTGCTTCATTTTCACCTGGAACAGAACAATATTGGCAAAACAGTATTTTAAAATTACAGCTTTTTTAAAATTACAGTATTTTAAAATAATTTAAAAATTATTTTAAATATCATTATTATATCCCTCAGTAAATATTGCTTAACCATAATAGAGTAAAAATCTTCTAAATCCCTTTAGAAATAGTTCCACATCAATCAATTTCTATATTAAATAAAACCCTCTATCTGTACATGTTTCTATATTTTTATTTTAAAATATGATACTATTTTTCATAGTATACTTCCCCTGAGTTACAATATCCTTGCAAAAAAAAAAAGCATTTAAACTGGTTAGAAAAATCTGATATGACAATTAGATGTTTGAAGCAAATGCTTTTATTTTGGTCTTTTTAGTAATATACTAACTAGCAAAGAAATATCCATGATTTAAAAACTTTTAAAATCCCAAGATATATACTGCTATTTAAGTAATTCTAAATTTAACTTATTTATAAATTAAGACAAATCACCTAGTTTCCCTTATTATTCACATTCCAGTACACTGCAATATTCCCCAAATCCCTGTTGATTTGTAGAGTGTCTTGTGAAACTCATAAACAAGTCTGTGAATGTAACATTTCTGTTCCTTCTTTAGTTTTGTAGCCTCTCACTTTCAGTGTTCCAGATATTACACTGAGCCCATGGTGGTGGGGTAGTGTCTCCCCTGCTGAGCATGTCTTTGTTATCTAAGCATTGGAGGAGTTCTGTATCCTGTTTAGAAATAGATTTCTCTCTCTCTCTCTCTCTCTCTCTCTCTCTCTCTCTCTCTGACCCAGGCATTGCTATATTATCAATAAACAAGAGAACATATCACTACAGCCTAGGAGGTCCCCACCCACAACATTGTAAACTGCCTTCTCTGTGAAGACAGCACCTTCCCATTTTGTCCATAATCTATCTACAGAATTCCAATCATTATTAACACCCTACAAAAATAAATAAGAGAAACCATAAAGGAATCATGAGGTCGTATCCACTTGGCCTATCAGCGTGGCTCCACATTGTCTTAATCACTTCTGTCCCGTCAAGGTGTACATCCTGATTTAGGCATAAAGTTCCTTCCACAAAACTCAAAATGCTCTCCAGTAGTTATTCTTCAATAATTATTGTAGACATAGCCAGAAGATTCTAAATTCCTTTTATGTAAAGCTCTACTAACAAAGCATTTAAATTATGGACTGAATATCAGCAGTATCCATGCCTCTTGTTCTCCATACTAACTTCTGTCAGGTATTGTGAACATCTTGCAAGCTAATGAATTTGATTTGACATCCTCACTGTTGTTGGCAGAAACTATGAACCTCCTGGGTCAGAAACAAAGCTATAAGGGTAATTCGGTTACATCTTTGGTCAATTCCCCAAGACCAATCCACAAAGGGTGATAAAATGAGGGCCAGGTATCGCCTGCACACAGGGCGGAGTGTGAAGTATACTCATACAAGGAATCCCTCATCATCTGTCAATTCTCCTGGAAAACTATTAGCTATATTCCTTGAGATATCCTCTTTACTATCCCGAAATGGAAACAAACATGTTCCAGTGTGGTGAGGCATCTGTATTTTTCCAAAGCTGTCTGTTTATAAAAAATATTCTTAAAAAGATAGTATGGACCATCTTAGTCATTAATGCCTAGACATGCATATAACTGAAAGATCCATGGATTCCAATAATTTATTTAAATGAAAAAATATTATATTCCATTTTATGTGTATTTCGGTTTATCTCTATATAACCACATAACCACTCCAAAAAGAGTGTGCTTAAAAATGTTTATTATTACTCATGGGTCTGTGGATTGTCTGGGCTGAGCTGAGGAATTCTGCCACATGTGGTATTAGCTGGGATTATTCATGCAGCTGGATTCAGCCAATGCTCTCCTGCTTCTAGAACATTTATGATGGTTTTACCCACAAGCCTAGTACCTCAGCTAGTTAGAACTGGGTCTCTATCAGAAGAAGACTTGGATTGTTCATCTAGCATCCAAACTCCGTGGAACAAAAATAAAAGTTGCAGTACTTCTCAAAACCTAGACCTGTAACTAAATTCTGGAGTGCTTTGTTCTGAACTCCAATGGTTAAGGCACCTTTGGAATGTAGGTCAGATTCAAAGGGTGGAGAAATTGAGTTTATCTCTTGATGGTTTGCAAGGATAGAAAGAATTGTTGGTGACCATATTTCCTGGCAAGCTCTCACACATGTTAGGATGTCCATTTTGTGTAATTCTTCTAATTTTACCCACAGTAATGAATTTACGTTTTGTGATTAGATCAACTAAATGGTACACACAAAGTGAAAAGAATATTCTAGGTTTAAAAAAATACTATTGACAAATTTTCCTTAATTGTGTTAAAGCAGATATCTATGAGTTTTTAATTCTCATTTGTAAAAGGGTGATTATAAATGCGAACATGTTCCTAAATTGGACTTCAAATATGTTCTTTCTATTTAATTTAAATATTTTCTAAGTTATCAATGCTGAAGTGTATCATCTATATATTATTTGCATATTATTTCTGAAAATAAATAAATAAAAACAAATTTATGTATTCAGAATTAATAAAAGTACTTAACCATTATTTTTCAATGAGGAAGCTTCACCTAAATTTCTGATTTTAAATAGAATTTCAAAAGATAAATTTAGTAAATACATTTCACCAACATTATCTAATTCCACTTCTTATTTCCAACAACTTGTATTTGTCATTCTCAAAGGGTGTGCTGGGTACCATCGTGAACTCACAGGAATGCAAAGGGACTTTTAAAATCTTCAAGAGAAACACAGAAAAAGGCAATATCTGGCATATGCTGTACAAAATACTAACTCAAGGTAGTTTATGGTTTCAGTGTGACATAATTCTTTATTCCTTTTAATTCCATCACATCTTTAGCTGGGATTTTGACAGTTACTGTGAGAGAAAGTAAGTTTTGTGGGAAAATCAATGTGCCTTATTAACATTATTACAAATTATTGTATTGTAATTTTGTGTTTGGGAATGCAAGAAATTGTCTTTTACTCAATTACCATTGTACGTCAAATGGGGCTATTTTAATCATTTAGCTATAATAAAGATTTTTTAGATATTTGTAACAAATTAGGTATCTTTCTTGTAAATAGTCTGAAAGACAGTCCTCCAAATGTTTTATGATTTTTATTTGTCATAATATGTTACAATTCATTACACTTAATGTCAAGAAGCAATGAGTAGTTTATGTCTGAGATGCTCCTCCCTGTGTCCTCCTCCTTCTTGGGTCTCCTCATGCGTCTGTTTGTGTGTGCCCCGCACACTCAGAAACTAGTCTCAAGAACAAGTCATCCAATGGAATCTCAGTTACCTCAAACAAAGATAGAATGTTGTAGTGTTTCTGCCTGTTTGATATAAAAGTTTGATATTGTTGATTTTATCTACTTCACCAGGTCCTCTTCCAGAAAGCATTTGTCTTTCTGGATAAATGCTTATTATAACAAGCACCCCACTGTTCTACAATCACACACACACATACACACACACACACACACACACACACACACACAACCAAGCTATTTTATGACTCATTTTTTGGAAGTGTCAGCATACATTTCACATTTATGTAAAGTCTTCCTTAAATTTACAAATTTGATTAGGACCCCATATTACGAATCAAACATTCATACTTGTAATTAGCAACTATATTTTAAATATTGTTCCTAGTGCTCTTTTGAGTAGGAGGAAATCTAAAAAAGGTAGAATATTTTTCTTATTCATTAATATATTCAGCACCTACTAGTTGTCAATGATCAAGTTCTCAGATAATTTTTAAATATTGTCATGTGTGAATTTATAGGTATTGCTATTAAATAAGCCATGGGAAAGGAAGAGTAGTGAATACATAAATCTAGCTTTCAAAAAATCAAAACAAAATGATGGCAATAGTAAAAAGATATAGACATACAGATTTTTTTTAGACAGGAATGTGTGTGTGTGTGTGTGTGTGTGTGTGTGTGTGTGTGTCTGTGTGAGTGTGTGTGAGTGATCTAGTTGTGAGGCAGGGATGGTATGTTGTACACTGAATGAAAATTAAGAAGACTTTGACACCAAACCACACATTTTACTATATCACTTATTGTTAAATGTGATATTTCTCTATGTTTATTTGCCACTCTCTCTTTCAATACCAACACAGATCAAAGATGATGTTAAATTAGAAAACATGTAGCTTGCCAAGGGAGAATTAGTTTTTTAAACAGAACATGCTTTAAATGTTGCTTTAAGAATGCCTTCATTAAAGTGGAGAAATAAGCCTCCAGGACAGAATTACTTAGAATTACTCAGATTTATCAATCTGAGGGTTTTGGATAAAACTCCACATTAAGTGAAGGAACAGATGGACAAGTGTTATTTTTTTGGCAACCTGCTTTCCATTATATAAGCTGAATGAACTGTTTTGCATATGTGTAGGGAAGAGTACTAAGTACCTCTTTGATCTTTCCCATTACTGAAAATACTGCATATGTCTGTTATGCAGATATGCTCTTTTAGAAGACATATTAAATCAGTTGGTATTTAACCAAGCATTTTGGTACTTTGATAATGCTTTTTAGACACATTAAAGGATATATGCAAAACAGTCAATAATTTAGTTCATCAGAAGTTACACTCCAAATTAAATTACTCATTTAGTTAAAATTATAATACTATGTATTAGTATACTTTTAGCCACAAGATAGTACATAATATTCTACAAACCAACTCAAGTCTGTGCTTAGTTTTATACAGAGCAACATTTTGAAATTAAAGATATATAAATAAACTGAGAAATATTACTGGAAATAGAACTACACAGAGTTTAGTAAATTAAACAGAATATACTTAAAGATGCACAATATTTTCTATGATTATAGACATGACCATTAAGAAATTTAGAATGTATATGGATATAAATAAATATTATTATAATGGTTTAATGCATAATGTTTTTCTTCTTTTTTTGTGGTACTGGAGATTCAATCCAGGGGAATTCTATCTCTGAGCTACACCCAAGCTCTATTTTATTTTTCACTTTGAAACAGAATCTCACTAAGTTCCAGAGGGCCTTGATAAGTTGCGGAGGCTGGCTGCAAACTTGAGATCCTCCTGTCTCTGCCTCCCAAGTACTGGGATTACGGGCAAGTGCCACCATGCCTGGCTTAATGCGTAATGAAAGTTATAAATGGAAGTATATGCCATATTCCAAGATGGGAAGACAAACTCAATATAAGAATGCATATGATTTCAAAATGACCTTATAATATTAAATTTATTTCAATCACAAATATTAGCTCGATCATTTGAAATATCCATCTAGACAAGAAAAATGTGTCTCGCTAAATTCAAGGACAATCGTAGTGGGAAATTTTTTTCACAGACAGCAAAAACACATGTCCAGGAATTCACATTTTGGCACTGAAGACGTAAGGTCACCTTTAAACATCTATGAATCAACTCACAAGGGCATCTGAGAACTTCAGCATCTCTTGACAAACCACAGGCAGTGTTCAGCGATGGGTATATATTTAGACTCAGGTATCTATTGGCCTCTCACAGCTACACATGCCCCATCAACAGAGTTACACCTGAGGATTCTCTTGAAGATTTATGGCTGCTTCCAGGTCACATCTGGTGAGCCAGTGTTACTTATTCCATGAACTCACATTATTTGGACTTACCTAGAATATACAATACCCTCTTCAAGGTTAGCCATGGGTTGAAAACGGAGGGATGAAGGAGGAGAAATCTATGAGCTAACTTCCTTATTTTTTATTTCTTTTCATACATCTTAAGAGGCAAATGCAATGATGAAAAGGAAAGGGGCTGAGTGAGGTGGCACACACCTGTAATCCCAGGACTTGGGAGACCGAGACAGGAGGATCGTAGGTTTGAGGCCAGAGCCCAGTAACTATTTAAAAATAAAAAATAAGTAAGTAAGTGAGTAAATAGATAAATAAATAAACGGGTCATGGGTGTTGCTCTGAGGTAGAACACCCCTGAGTTCAATCTTCAGTAAATAAATAAATAAATAAATAATAAAATGAAAAGGAACTGGTGGGGACTTTTTACAAATATCCATTTGCCCAGAAATCCAATGTAATATAGCAAAAGACTCTTTTAAATGTAGCACTAAAATGCTCGAGCAAGCCTTCAGGATCTCCCTCACATTTTCCTGCATTGACAAATAGAAAGGTAGAAAGACTTAAAGGCACTAGAAGCTGAGTAACTGAATTGAGACTCTTTAATCATTGCTTTCACACAGAATCCGTTCTAGGCCAGAAGTAATTGCTTTGTGGTCTGTGCAAGTGAGAAATTAATTTCTATTGTATGAAGCTAAGAGGAACTGAATTATAAAAATTAATTATATATATATATATATATACACACACACATATATATATAAGGTTTAAGAAGTAGAAATAAAAATGGGGAGCAAACAATTGAAGATTAAGCTTGCATCATATAAGTCAATAAGTGATTTTTCCATAAAGAATCTATTAATCTAATTGTTAAATTTATTTCATTGAATTATAAATCACCTTATGTGCTTTTCATGATTTACTGAATTAATTTCACCTTCATTTCCTCTCTAACCATTTAATAAAACTCTTAATTTTTCTACATTTTAATATTTGTTTCTGGATTTTTATTGATCTTCATAAATGGTAGGGAAGAGTAAATACAATCTCTGTACTACTACCTAAAACAAACATATTTTTGCAAACAACTTATAAAGATAGAAAAGATTTTTAGCAAATACAAAACTTATACGCTTCTTTGAATGTCTATGCTATGATTTCATCTGAGAAATAAAATGTTGGTAATAATGCAATGCTTTATTATCATATGGCTTTCGGATTTGCAGTTCTTATTTATTATTATAAAGTTGTATTAGAAATTTAATTAGGATTTTCACTTTACTAATGTAGCTATTAAGAAATTGTGTGTTTAGACATAGTTTTCACTGTCCTAGAAATGAAACTGAAAGTGTGTATTTTTTTTCAAAAATTTCAATTCTGTAACAGAAAAACAGTTAGCATTTCAATTAATACGCCACGTAAATGTTTATTAATTGGGCAACACAGCAAAAGCTTCCATGCATTCTTTCATATGTAATAATTATTATGTGAATGAAAATCTGAAATAGCTCTGTGATGTAACAGATGATAGGAGAATAAATCAATCATAAAAATTATTCACCACATACATTTAATGTTTAACAGCTATTATTTTTAAATATTTCAATAAAATGAAATATTGTCATAAACAAATTCTCAGAATCACATTTTAAAACATGGGGAGAAATTTTAGGAAACTTTTAATGATTTTTATTGTTGAAAATTAATAAATACATTGTATGAACTGTAAAGACACATGCTTAAATGATTTTCATTAGTGTTTGCTAACAGTAGAGGGAGATATTGAACTACAAATTAAACTATCTTTAAAAAAATCTAAAGTATAACTTTTACTTCTGACAGACAAATGTGATATATTTAATAAAAGGAAATTAAAAGAAATAGGTTATGTTCTATAACTTCTTAAAATTTTACCCAAAATATAAACTATTTTAATTAAATTTGTGCCAGAAATTTATAAGAAAATAGAAATCTATTTTTATTTTTACTTGAGTCCCCATCCCTCATTCTCATTAGCCAGCCAATAATCAATTATGTTAAATTAAAGACACAAGAACATTTTGAACTTAACTGCACCTGAAGCACATTATGAAAATTGTAAACATGTTTTTTGCAAACCTAGTACAGACTACTGGAAAATTCAAAATGTTTCAATATTCTGTTAGAGAGTACACAAGCAATAAACATTATGATAAAATATTGTTGAATAACTTTAAAAAGCATATAATAGGACAAGACTGAGAAGTAAGGATGAGACAAAATCACAGGGCAGAGAAAAGAGACAAACTGATAGTTTCTGAGTAAACAAATAGATACTTTATGGGGTCTTCAAGTGTTTTATATCTTAGATACCAGAGGAGTATTTTGATGAATGGAGAAAAAGAGAAGATTGAAGAAAACAAAGACGTTAAGTGCTAATAGTCTCTTTCTGAGCAGTCAAAAGAATCAATACTAAAAACACACAAAAAAATTGAATTTAGTTCTTCCACTGGGTGTTTGTTAGTAGTAGAGAGATAGGCTCAGAAAATAAGAATTGTAGCAATGTGTACAATTGATTAGTAGAAGAAAAATTTGAATCATAAAAATTATCACAAATAGCCAGGCATGGTGGAACACACCTGTAATCCCAGTACTTGGGAGGCTGAGACAGGAAAGATCACAGGTTTGAGACCAGCCTCAGCAATTTAGCAAGGCTCTCAGTGAAATCCTGTTTCAAATTTAGCAAGGCTGTTTCAATTTAGCAAGGCTCTCAGTGAAATCCTGTTTCAAAACAAAAAATAAAGTAGGGCTGGGGGGTGTAGCTAGGAGGTAGAATGCCACTGGGGTTCAATCCCCAGCAAAACACACACACACACACACACACACACACACACACACTCACACACACATTGTCACAAAACTATGCAAGCAAAATTATTGAGACTTCTTAATAAATAGTGTAAGTAAAGTAAAAAATCAGTATGAGAAAGATTAAGTGGATAGAATCAAAAGGATTTCAATTCAAATTAATTATCATAGTTGTATGAAATACAGACATGCTGATGGTTAGTATTAAGATTAACCAAAAGGTAAACTAATGTTCATGACCTCACAGGAGTGTGAGATAATGAGCCATGTGTGCAAATAAGATGATGGATTTGTATCTAAATATGTGGATTATCATCTATACAGATGCATATTTTAATTAGAAATCTAAACATACTATTGAATTTTTCTATTTATATTTTGAATCACATATTCTAAAGAATTCTTGTTTTTTAGCAATTGAAATATAACTATGTATTAATCAGTTTTTGTAATAATGAACCGATTCAAACACTTCCAGCATATTCTCTATTATTTTGAAAGTCATGCATCCTGGCATGAAGAGTTTTAGTATAACCAAAGGGCAGCTCAGTTCTCACCTTTAGTCACTGTAGGAGACACGCCCCTGATTCCAGTACCTTCCACATAGTCTGAACTCAGATGACTTGCACTTCTGGCATATGCAAAGTAATACCAAATCCCACATCACTTGCTGCAGCACTTCCCTTACTTAGCTGCTTTGGGCAGTGTACAAGCGACTGTATACCCCATTAGCTGTTTTGACTTTTAGAAGCCATTTGCAGAAGCATCTAAGGAACTCCAAGAGCCCCTTGTTGCCTCCAGGGATGATGTTGGGCTACCCATGTTAATGACTGGAGTCCCTATAACTAATTCTCATAAAACCAGTGATGTTTTCCATAGTGTCTAAAATTTGTTACAACAGTTGCTGAATTAAATATTGTATCTCCAAATTATTTTATGAGTTATTTTTAAATAACTCATCCTAGAAGAAAAGTCCCATGGAATTTGTAGCATTGTAGTATAATTTTATTGAACACTGTGCATATTCCAGCATCCAGTCAATTCTCATTATTCACAGTAGTTAATACTTTATAATGTCTCCATGAACACTGTATCAGGGCATACTGAACCATTCCTGCAGGTGAAATATAAGACTAGATTTCTGCTAAACTCTGGTCATAACAGTTTCATCAGCTGATCAGTTCAGAACTTTGTTTCATGTGTTTTTATATTTAAAAGTGCCTTGTTTCATATTGTTGCTGATTCATTAACATGGAACTCATGGTCAGTACTCATGTCACTGAACTTTATCCACCATATTTTTCCTTAGGGTTCATGATGGACTGTTTTTTTTTTCTTTTGTTTTGTTTTTGCTTAGGAATATTAGAAAACACTTCCATACTACATTACGGCAATATCTTAAGCAGTGAAATCCCCAATAAAAAGTGACAAAATGGGAAACATCTTCTTATAGTTTGCATCTGGAGTGCTCCCCCCCTCACATCCGATGTATAGAAAGCCTGGTGTCCAATACAGCAAGGTTCAGAGGTGGGGCTTGGCTGGAGAAGGTCGGTCACTGGAGGCATCATCTTGGGGGCTACATCTGTCCCTGGACTGCTCCTCTCTTTCTCTGCTTCCTGTCTGCCATGAGTTAAGCAGCTTTCCTTTGCCACACCCTTAAATGTTTCTGCCTTGGCAGCAATAGACCATGGATTGAACCTCTGACTAATGTTATATACTAGCTGACTAATACAAAACTATGGAAAGGACAATTGTTTGCAACTTGAGGGCTGAAATAAGAGTGCAGAATGTCATTGCCTTTGGCCCAGTTAAGAATGTACACACAAGCAACTCAAAATTTTTGTTGCTGTGTGCATCCACATCTCTGCAAAAGGGTGAGAGCATTGATTTGAGCATAACAAATAAATGTTAGAGAATGGGTTTTATGGTCAGATATAGAGTGATGTCTGAAGAGCTCAAGGTTGATATAGTTAAGTCTTGATAGTTGCAATCTAAATCCATTGTAATGGATTTATCTGGGTGGTAACCTAGACCTGCAGGGTGTGACTGGAGAAAATGGGTCCTTGAGGGTGTGGCCTTGGGGACTATATATGGTTCTCTCCTCCCCTTGCTTGCTCTCTCTGCTTCTGGCCTACACAATGTGAGAAGTAAAACTTGTGTTCTCTCTCTCTCTCTGCTTTCTGCTACCATGAGCTGAGATCAGAGGTTCCTGGTCTCACATGGACTAAACCCAGATTTCCAAGGAAACCATGATCAAATAAATCGTCCTTCCTCTAAGTTGTATGGTCAGGTCTTTTAGATTATAGGAGTGAGAATGCTGAGTAAAACAAATTGGTACTGGGAAAGTGAGGTTGCTGCTCTCACTAAGTCTGACCATGTGTTTTGTGAGTCTTTGGAACTGGTTTATGAGAGGAAATTGGAAGGGCCAGAATGAGGCTAGAAAGGCAGACAGTAGAGACTGTTCAGGAGATTTGGGAGAGCAAAGAGGACTCCACAGTGCAATGGAGTATAAGATACATGTGTTATATTTGCCAAAGAACTTAGTGGCATTTTGCCCGTGTCCTTAAGCATTGTGAGAGGCCAAATTTAAAGATGGTGGACTGATTAAACTGGCAGAGGAAATCTCAAAACAGCAAAATATCCAAACTACATTATGGCTATTGATGTCCACATTCAGCAAATTGTACACCTAATTTTGGGAGCAGAAAGCAAAACAGAGAGACTTTAGAGACTTGCAGTTTAGCCAGAAAAGCAAGAATAAAGCTGGGCCTGGAAGAGATGGTGCTGAGAAAGAAAGTTGGCTGAAGGGAGGTCAAAAGTTTTGATTAGAAACGAAGAAAGAAATGCAGTCAGGACAGTTGAAGATTTGCATAAAAAAAGAAAGGAATGGGCTTGGGTTGTTCAAGCCCAAGTGCAGAACCATGGAAAGAAGGGCACCCATTGTGAGGAAAGGCCCAGATCTCTCCCGTGTGGCCTGGATGGAGATGAGGCCAAAGGCGGCACAGATGGATGAGGGCTCAGCTGTGGCCAGAATGGAGGTGAGCCCTACAGCTTGAGTGAAAAGGGACCAGCAGCAATGAATAAAGAGGGCGTGCATACCTTTCCTACTGACAGTTGATCTTGGCACTCACATCATGCTAACTTTGCTGGAATAAAAAGGCCATGGAGGCTCCCTCAGATTCCAAAGGAAGACCAGGGGAGCCAGGCAACATGTGGAAGGGTTGGAATCCCTGCAAGCAGGCCCAAAGGGGGCACTTGGTGAAGCTGTGAGGGTGAAGCCAAGGTTGCAAGAAAACACCCATAGATTTAGAAATGCCAGTAAGAATACTGAGATAATGGGCAAGCTCACAAAGACAGATCTGTGAACAAATAGAACTAAATATATTATCATTTAAATTTCCTCCTTTTATAGTTATTCTTATGCTCTTTATATACATCACCATGCAGAAAACTATTAATATCAGTCATGGGACAACATGGAACACCAGTCAGCAAGAAATACTCTGAATATCAACCATGAATCTTTCTAAATGATAATAATTGTATTCAAGAAAAGTGGTAATAGCACTGCTAGTTTTACAATGGCCCCCCAAAAAAATCTATCTGTAATTTAACAGATTATGAACAAGGGGCAAATTACAAATATATACATGTGTTACATATGTATATACGTACTTGAATGTATATAAATATATTAAAAATAAAGAAACTGGACCATTCTATATCGGTTAAAAATATGTTTTTATTTTATGATTCCCATAGAATTTTTTTACATTTTCAATTGGTATAACAGAAAAAACTATGAAATCAAAGCCTCATGTCAAAACTAACTCTGTTCCTAAGCTGCAAAGTAATTATAAGCAAATCATTACTTACTCATCCTGAATTATAATTTCTTTATAAAAATGATAGTATATGATAAATAATCTTTAAAACCATTTAAAGTATAAATCAATGCTTTTATGGATTTTTATACTATATAAGCTCAAAACCTATTTATATACAGGTATTTGTGTATTTATGAAAATTAATATGGGGATTCTGAATTTATGGGATTGTTGTAACAATTGAGTTTTATATCATTGATAAATCTACATTAATTTCTTAGCTACAAAATTACCTATCTCCAAGAGGAACAAGCAATAAATTCAATATGTTTTAAAAGATCACAGTTTAAGACTAACTAGAAATCATAATTTTAATGAAGTAATAATTATGCATATCATATAATTGAGAGCTTACTTTCCAAATTTTATGTACATCTAACAAGTTGTGTATATTTGTTAGCAGTGAGGAATTCACATAGTTTATCACATTAGGGGAGAATAAAAATGACTGATACCAATAATACTGTCCTGAACTACCAAGAGAAATACAGAATTTTAGATCTTTAGGCTTTAAAAGAAGACAGTAAAATTAAATCCTTGGGAAGATGATTAGTAATATTAAATTATTATGTTTGCTCTGAGAAAAAAATAGTGAGTGATCAGAAAGAGGCAGGGACATGACATTCCCTTGTCCTGTCTGGTGACACAGGCACCATGTCTACTTCCTCCTGTACCAGAGGCTCTACCCTCAGGCAAACCCCCTGTTAGCACATGGCCTCTAGGATAAATCGATTTTCCCTTAGTGACAGATCTTATAACCACTTAATGTTTATGATTTAGTGATAGATCAATGAAGTACAGATGGCCAATAATACCTAGAATAATGAGGAAGTTGCTGATGAGATAGGATAGATATAAATTTAAAATTTTTAAGTCTAGCTCCACCCTATAGGGTGTGTTCAGTCAAGGCTAAGCCTTAATGAGCCCACACCCTTAATTGTAATGGCCCCTCTCCCACCTGAGATTCCTGAGATACTTAGTTAACAAAAGATCCATTAGGAGGGACAAGGTCAGACACTACCCAGCCACCACCAGTCTGAACCTGAAGATTAAGAGGAAGTTGGACCTCCACCCCAGCCAGGAGCTCCAGCCAACGCCCCACCCCTAAATTTCCTATAAAAATAAGGTCGCAAAGACCCGGGCTGCTGCTCTCACATTCTCGAGGTGGCCCGCATTTTTACTTGAACGTATATCTCCCCTTTTCTTGAATTAAACCTCTGTCTTTTTCCTCTGATTGGCGCGTGTAGAAATTCTTTTCATCACTAACCCAAGGACCCCAGGGGCCCTGAGGTGTGCTTCCCTTCCCAGGCCGGGAACAGAGTTATAGCAGTGACCCTGACAGTTGCCATTTAAGTACACATTCTACCATTCAATAAATTACATAGCCCTTCAGTTATATCTAAATATATATGAATCATATATAAGTATATGATACTTATATATGATTCATATATATTTTTATATATATATATATATATATATATAATTCATCTTTGTGATTTCAATTGATGGAATAATTTGTCCTCAATTGAGCCTATTGACTACTTGTTGAATGAAATAAGTTTTTAATAGTAATTTTTTTTTTATGGAAAACAAGGGTAACCTCAGATAGAGAAGCAGAGACTACACTGGAGCTATGGAGGAAGTTTAAGGCAGAAAGGAGGTGGGATAGAGATGTAAAGAAGGTAACAGTTGAAATAATGCTATGTATGCATATTAAATTACCAATGCCAATTTCAAAGGCACGTACAGGGAAGGTTAGGGAGGTGATGGGACTGGGAGGGAAGTGCTCTAAATGTTGTGTGCATGCATATTCCTAACACTTTAGACCTCAGTATGATTGTATAATTACAATGCACCAATAAAAAAAGCAAGCAACTCAATATTTAAAAATAAATGTGTATTAAATTATTTAAAAACAGAGAAAGACTACCAAAAGTCATTTTTCAAATTTGTTCTTTTTATATGCAGGACTAAAACCTAATCTTTCTGTAAATTCTGTCTATTCTTTAAAATGCTTATCTTGAATAGCAGTGTCAGAGATAAAAGATCTAATGCTGAAGTCAGAATGAAGTAAACAGGTAAAAATCTAGACTCTGCCTCTTACTAGTTATGATGCTAGAAAAATTACAATAACATTGGAAAAATTACAGTATCTCTCCCTCGTTTTTGTGGCATTAGGGATAGATCCCAGGGGTATTCTACCTCTAAGCTACACCCACAGCCCAATTTTATTATTTATTTTGATACAGGATCTTATTAAGTGGCGGAGGGCCTTTCTAAGTTGCTGAGGCTGGCCACCAACCTGCAATCTTCCTATCTCAGCCTCCCAAGCACTGGTATTACAGGTGTGTACCACCAGGATACTCTAGCTTCCCCATTATAATAGTAATTCCTTAATAGATTTGTGCTCAGAATAAATGTGTTACTATGTGCAGAGTGGTTACAATGGTTATTCATGTGTGAAATGTTCACAGTTGTATATAATCTTACATATTATTTCTAATGTTATCAATTATCTAAGGTAAATCTAAGATACTTTGATTTTTTTTTTTTTTTTGCCTTACTGGGGATTGAACCCAGGGGCGTTCTACCTCCGCGCTACACCCCCGGCCCTATTTTTTTATACTTTATTTTGATACCGGGTCTCACAAAGTTGCGGAGGGCCTCACTAGGTAGAGAGAGAGAGAGAGAATGACAGAGAGAGAGAGAGAGAGAGAGAGAGAGAGAGCTGAGGCTGGCCGCGAACCGGGATCCTCCGGTCTCTGCCTCCCAAAGTACTGGGATTACAAGTGTGTGCCACCACGCCTGGCAAGATACTTTGATTATAATGAACAACTACAGCATGTTTTTTTATTTTTGGAAGAACCTTTATAATCCATTGTGAAAGATACTGTACAATAAAAACAACAGAGATTGCTAGTGGTGACTACAAATATATTTTTAAATACTTTGCTTTTAATAATACTGAAATGTGATTATTCTTAAATATAATTGTAACATACTAGATGATAATTTGGGGCCCAAAATAGAACAATTACACACATGATCTACATTTTTTGAGTAAAACATGGTTAGTATACTGTCCAAGTCAATTTTATATTTGCTACAATTTTTTAAAATAATTCCACCAGAGGGTGCTAAAAGAGCGAAAATGCTTTAAACTAAAAGGCGTGTTAGGAATTATTCTCAACTCTTATTAATGTTATGCAAATATTCAAGGTTGCTTTTTTAATTAAAAATACTTATTTTCACATTTTTGTCATCCTCCCTAAATAAGGATTATTAAAAAGTTATTCCTATTTATATTCAAAGATCATACGCTATGGAAAACATGAGTCTCTATATAAAGGAGGGAACAAAAGGTAAGTGCTATTTTTAACTAGTTCATTTCTTAAGATAGAAAAGTTGGGTTTAAAAATCATTTTGCTGCCCAATCATGTGTAAACTGTGAAAATTTATATATCAGTGTTACTTAAATTCTGAAGGTTAGAGCAGCAGATAAAACTGAGGAGCCGCTTGTTAGAAAGGTCTTTCTGATGATCACTATTAGCCAAATGAAAAGGTACAAAATGCTCCAAAGAGTACTTGTTTTCCCATAGTCAAGAGACTTCAAACCTAAGACTGTTGGGAGAGGAATAATTTTTGATAGTTCAAATGAGTGTTCTATAAGGATAGAATTTTACTTTTTATTGCTCAGAAAAATCTTAGATGATATGTCCAAAATTTATTTGGTATTTCTTCCTACAAACTAATATTTGGTCATTCCTCTACCGTTCCCCCCCCAAAACACTCAAAAGATATTTAATATAGTTATTTGGTTATTATCATCTATTATTTTCATTAGATTTTATTAGTATTAACATTTTCTTATTTTTATCACAATGGCCTGTGTCCTATTTCAGTATACAGAACTATGAATATTTTTCAAAAAACTGCCTTTATTTTCTTAAACACAGCATTATACGGGAGGTACACCTTTTTAGAGCATGTGCTAAAGAAAATTTGATTGTTTTAGAACAGACATTGGAGATTAATATAGGTAAGATAAATATAGTAAAATTATCAAAAGGATAGTTGCATTTTACCAAAAATACCCACACATATCTTCATGTTCTTAATTTTTCATGTAGGTATACCTCTAAGATACAAGATGCATGTGTGATGAATATAAATTATATTACTTAAGATATATAACACTTTAGTGTTTTTTAGCAAGATTCCTGTTTAAAAAAGCCAATATTATTCAGGAGATCTTTTCATTAATGATTTATTCATGATTTAGCTTAATATTAATACACCAGAGATGACAGTAATAATTCAGTAAATGCCTTTTTACATTAGTTTCACTGTTATGAAGCCAAAAAAGTTCAACACGAATAGTGTACTGACTCAGTTGCTGAACTATGAACTCCTATTTCTCAGCAAATGTGTACCTTCTCAAATATTTTCTTTCTTTACAGAAAATAGATTCAATTGCAATTTAAAATTTTATTTGTATTCAAGCAAATATAAAAGTCGATACTTGTTATAAAAATCTTGAATATCACAATTTTTAAAAATCATATGTTAAGATTACATATCTCAGTGACACAGCCACTTGCAGGGGCAGTGATGTTTGAATTGCTATTGGCTTAGGATAACATCAGAATTTAAAATCTCCTGCAGGTGGCCTACCAAGCCGATGATCTACCATACATATCTGATTCAGTGGTATTTGCCTATCACTATTATTAATTATCGGAACAGTCATATAGATTGTATAATAATAATAATGATAATAATCCTCAAACAACAACATTTAAAAGATACAGGAAATTAATTTGTTTTCATTTTTTAACCTTGTGCTTCAGCATGAGCTTTTTATTATATAGGCAAAACCAAATCTATCTGAAAACAGCCTTGAAGACCTCACAAATAGTAAAAACACAAACAATTTACTTGACTATTTCCTATGTGCAATTTACTCTATAGTACTATGGAAAAAAATATGAAGGAGATAGAAGCCCTACTTCAAAAACTCTTTCCCCACAATAAAAACAGCTCACAGTCTAGCATTATTCCAGTGCACCTTGTTCTCCTATGCATTGCCCATTATTCATCATGAAAACATTCATCAACATTTTGGGGTTGTTTTCAGTTGTTTTATTTTTTAGTTTGCTTAGTCATCCATTCAAATTAGGGAGACCTATGAAATCTCCAATACACTTTTATAAAGACAGTTCATTGTTCGTGCTTCTAGAGGAATGTAGTTCACTTTTTGGTTTTGTTTTGTTTTGTTTTAGGTTTTGCCAGGTTAAACAATGGTATCAGTGAATTGCTTTGTGTCAACAGACTTCATATCACCAACAGGAAGTTTTATTATAAAACCCCTGTTGAAATCAAACAATTTCTTTATTAATTTGATACCTTTGCACTCAGATCAAATTAAGCATGAAGGAAACTTAAGATGTAACTAATAAAGTAGCTCTTTTTGTTAAAGTTTCAGTGCAAAAAAAGGCCAGTTTTCCAAACACCCCTCCATTCATGTGTGACTGGGTAAAATATGACCTTGCTCCTAACTGTTCCTCTAAGACATGTAGACCTTTCACTCAGAGAAATCATTATACATGATGAGCATGTGTAAATAAATGTCCTTCTCATTTACAGAAATGAATGTTTATTGGTAAAAGGTAGGAAAATCTTCTTTCTCATCTGAAAGTTAGGTTCTCTTAATTACAATGTGTGTTGATAATAGAGATCCAAATACGTATGATTATGCTTTCATTCTGAGAGATAAAAAACAAAGTAATGATTGTAAAGAGTTGTGAGCTTCTACTTCAGTAGAATATGAGTGGATACCCTAAGTTCAATATTTGAAAATCAAATTTAAAAATTACTATATAGAACAGAATTGTGAAAATTAAAGGAAATACTATTTTATTACTACTTTTAATGAGTAGTACTTATATAAATATGTCAAATTATGTATTTCAGATAAAATTTACCCTTTTTTTGTGGTACTGGGGATTGAACCCAGGGGCATTCTACCTCTGAGCTATACCCCCAGCCCTATGTTTTATACTTTATTTTGAAACCGGGTCTCACGAAGTTGCAGAGGGCCTCACTAAGTAGCTCAGGCTGGCCGCAACCCCGATCCTCTGGTCTCCGCCTCCCAAGTACTGGGATTACAAGCGTGCGCCACCACACCATCACGCCTGGCCCCCATTATTTTTTAAAAAGAGTTCTTGTTCCAGCCAGGTGTGGAGGCACACACCTGTAATTCCAGTCTATGGGAGGCTGAGACAAGACAACCTTGGGTTCAATGCCAACAACACATGGTAACTGAGAAGACCCTGTTTTAAAATAAGAAATAAAATAAGGTTGGGGATGTGGCTCAGAGGTAGAATTCCCCTGGCTTCTATCCCCAGTACTACACACACACACACACATACACACACACACACACACACACACACACACACACACACATACAAAGGTCTCATTTTTTAAAAGTTACCTTTGTATACAATGAACAAGATGGGAATACAATATAGTAAACATCTGAGTTGAATATAAGCTATGGATTCATGAGCAAGTTGTTTTATTTTTTATTTTTGGATTCTTTAAACTTTATAATGTATTATATATATATACTTTTTTTGGTACTGGGGATTGAACCCAGGGGCATTCTAACTCCAAGCTACACCCCCAGACCTTTTTATTTTTTGTTTTGAAACAGAGTCTCCCAGGTTGCTGAGAGTCTCACTAAATTTCTGAGGTTGGCCTCTAACCTATGATCCTCCTATCTCAGCCTCCCAAGTACTGGGATTACAGGCATATACGAACACCCCCAGTTCATATTTACTTTTTATTTTTTATTTATTTATTTTGCCATACTGGGGATTGAACCCAGGGGCATTCTACTTCCATGCTACACCCCAGACCTATTTTTTATTCTTTATTTTTGAAACAAGGTCTCACTAAGTTGCAGAGGGCCTCACTAATTAGCTGAGGCTGGCCATGAACCTGCGATCCTCCTGTCTCAGCCTCCCAAGTACTGGGATTATAAGTATGAGCCACCACGATTGGCTCGTATATACTTTTAAAAAGGTGTATAATTAAAAAAAAACTTTTTGTGCAAAATGAGCAATGCAAAATATGTCTGATTAATGTTTATAAACTGAATGTGTGAATTTATGCTTATTGTTCATATTTTATTTTAGTAGTATCATCATAACTTCAATAATTTCCTGACAGTACAAAACAGATAATAATTATAATAGCTATTTAGTAGTATTAATGATAGGTAGTTATTTCTAAAAATATATAGTTATTTCTCAAAGATTCATGTTGAATATTTCTTTAAAAACAATTATATAAGTACATAGAAAGTATCATTGATTTAAGATTATTTCTGTGCTGATATTGTTTCTTAAAAACAATCCAGTGTATATTTAGAATCTATCTGTACTTTTATTATCCATAAAGGCTCACCAAGTTTTCTACTTTCTCACTGCAGAGGACGTAAATATGCACCGTCTATACCACAAATGACCCAGCGTTCTCTCTCTGCAAACCTTTCTGATACTGGAATTAAGCTGCTTCTGACAAATGTTTTCACTTTATGTCTTAAATGTGACACTAAAAAAAAAAAAAACAATGCATAGATGCTCTGGGGTAGAACTGGTCCTATGGAGAATGAAAAAAACACCATATTTTTCACTCTTCTATTTTTTCTTCTTTCTTCTTTTCAGTGCTCAGTCTTGGTCTTTTCATTCTATTTATCTCACATACATAGATTATCAGTCTGACAAAATTTCATAAAATTTCCTTCTGTTATGAAGATGATTTCTGCCCCGCCCATGGGAGCAGGGAGGGGAGGACATCCTTGTCTAACTCCTGGTACACAATTCACTGTGCTGATTTTAGGCTGCTCCTCTAAAGTGCCTGAGATAGGTTCATGTCTTCTGAATGCGCGGTATTCTCAATGTAGGTAAAATACTGTCTCCCCTTTAGAGATGTGCACTCTAAAAGCAGAGATACATTAAAGGTCACAATAAAACATAGCCTACATGTTGTGACTGAACACAATTGATGAACTCTTAACATCTTCCAGTATGGAGTTACTGGGAGAAGGCTATAGATTTGGAGGGAAAATTAATAACATTTTTGTAATTATTTGTAATGGCCCCACATTTTTTTTTCATTTTTACACTTGCTAATTCTCTTTATTCTGTACTCATCCCTTTTTCCCTACTCCATCTTAAAACAAAATGTCATTAATAAAAATGAGGAACTCAATGAGTGGAGAATGCAATATAAAGAAAAGTGGAAATATTAAAAGTAATAAACCCTCATAATTATACAAATATTTACATTAAAACTATGAAAACAATATTGATTTGAGTGCATAGCCACTGATAATCATTAAGTAATTTGATTTGATTTCTTCTATTTTGATGACTTAACCAACCTCAAACTCACTTTTTAAAATAACATTTTCTGAAATGAGAACTAATTTGTATAGACAGCCTCTGGAATCTATAGGCAAGAGTGAATCTAAAAATAAATGATATTATCTTGTATATTCTCTTTTTTTTTCTTTTTTGTGGTATTGGAGATTAAATTCTACACTCCCAGCCCATATTTTGTTTGTTTGTTTGTTTGTTTATTTGTTTGTTTCAAAATAGTGTCTCACTAGGTTGCTGAGTCTCAGTACCTTGCAGAGGCTGTACTTGGCCGAGATCCTCCTGTCTCAGCCTCCCAAGTACTGGGTTTACAGGAATGCGTCACCATACCTGGCCTTGTATATTCATTTTTTATGTGAAAATGTTGAGGTACTCGAAATGTAAATAAGGAGGAATGATTTCTTAAAAACTTCATTTGGGGAAGTAAGGAATCTGATATTTGAGAATTTCATTAGGGTGATTTAGAAACTTTTAAGAACTGAAGGGCCAGGTGTGGTGATACATGTCTGTAATTCTAATACTTGGGAGGCTAAGACAGAAGGATTACAGGTTTGAGGCCAGCCTCAGCAATTTAGTGAGGCCCTCCACAACTTAGATTATGTTTCAAAATAAAAAATGAAAAGGGCTATAGGTGTAGCTTGGAGGTATAATGCTCCTGGGTTCAATTCCCTGAACCACGGGGGGGGGGGGGGAGAATTGAAGAAATAGTGTGTGTGTGTGTGTGTGTGTGTGTGTGTGTGTGTTAGTTACAGGGGATTGGATCAAGGGGCATTATACCTCCAAGCTACATCCCCAGCTCTTTTTTATTTTTTATTTTTTATTTTGAAACAGAGTCTGGCTAGGTTGCTGAGAGTCTCACTAGTTGCTCAGGCTGTACTTGAACCTGCACTCCCCCTGTTTCAACTTCCCAAGTACTTGGGTTACAGGAGTGATCCACCATGCCCAGCACAAGTAACCTTTTATACATAACATTTTTTGGGGGGATAGATAACTGTCTCTGTGAGCTAGTACCATAAAATAAGTATATTGGAATTTCTATGTACTTAATTTATTTCATTTTACCTGTGGAGCTATAATTTCATATTTTTAGAGTGATAACCAGTGTTAGATCAGTTATGAACATTCTATAAAGATTTTTAAGTATATCTTAAAATAACCATATTTCTATTCTAAATATTATCTTAAAAATAAGTGAAAGAGACTTCACTTCTAGTTTTATCATCAAACATTAGCTCTGGGGGGGTGAAGTATAAAACTTAGAATCTCTCACATAAGGCTCTTTAAAAAAAGAAATGGTAAATATAAAAATACATATGTTGTAGGCAAGCAGTTTGTGCTAACGTTTTAAAATTTAATGAGTACATCATTTCAGCTCTAAACAGCAGAAAAGTAAAGTAAGAAAAGAAAAGAAAGAAAGAAAAGAAAAGAAAAGACCACAGGAAGCAACACTTCGACAGGCATTTTGCTGCACTTGTGTGCACAGTACAGTACTGTGTGAAATGAGAATTTAACATAATACATTATTTAGTTTTCCATAATAACAAAATGTATTATTAAACATTTAAAACAACATGGAATTATTTCCATCAAAATCCACTTGCTCTATATTTGCTATAAAAAGGAGAGGAAAGACCATTTGCAGAGAGAGGAGGAGTGGAGCAGTCCCAAGGTGGAGCTGTCTCTTGTGTTATATGACACTGGCAGATTAAAGCACGCTGATGGGGAAGGGCTTAAAGGCTGAGTCAAAAGCCAAGAAGTCTCTCTATTTACGCCTACCTCCCAGCCCTTGGCAATGTGACTAATAACAAACTGAGCTAACAAGAAAGACTAGAAAGGGAGGAAGGAGAACATTGCTGCAGCTTGGATCTACAACCTAAGAAAGCAAGAGTGATCAATCCCAGCTCTGTTCAACATCTTGCTTATTTACTGCATTCGGCAGCTTGCAAATGGTTAACTATATGCAAAAAAAGTCAGCATAGCTGCGAAGTATGCCGTGAATTTTAATTGGGGGAGAAAAAGCGCAACTGCTTCAGGATGCTCTGGTATGCACTCTGCTTGCAATATTTTCAATGAAATGTGCAGCATTTTGTCTTTCACCAGAGATTTCAACTTTTTGAAGCTATGGGACTTGCCAAAAACTGAGATTTGAGAAGAAAGTACCTGGTGGTTGGTGTTTTCTTTTTTAAAAATAATAATAATAAACCTGAATTACTTTGACCACCTCTTCCAGCTGTGCATTACAGATAACGTCAGGAAGAGCCTGCTGTACAGGTAAGATGAATGTTTCCAGGCTTTTCTTATAGTGATTTTTGCATTATCCTAAAGTGATTCAATTTACATGTTTGCCTCTTTTTTAAAAAAAGATAACTTTGCCTTAAATGATATTCAGTTTCATTTTTGCTCACTGGCCAAACTAATGCTGTAGCAGATGCCTGTTTTCTCTGAGCGGCAGACATTTAGTCCAACAGCTGGCTGCAGAGAAGAACAAATTTAATAATATGCCACTATTTCTTTTACAACATGCAGTTTGTTATTGGAAACTAAATATGTTTGCTTCCTGAAGGGGACATCATTTCCAAATGCCATTGTTGAATTTAAGCAGAATGCTGGGCAATTCTTTGTATTTTGTATGATACTTTTATTATTATTTTGTGACTTATAAATGGGTATTTTTTATATAATGGGTATTTTTTGAAAATATGTAAACAAGAGTTTTAACTTCTTCAATATCGTATCAGATGTGGCAAATGTAGAACCGCTCTTCAAATTTTATGTATTTCTGAAAAGACTGGAAACTGTTCCCTAGCACATTTTGAAGAGCATGAAAAGCATATAAGATAGAAAAAAATAAGATGCTATCAAGTGGAAGTTATTGACTCTGTTCTCAAGATACTCTTTTTGATGAAATGATTCATATTCGTTGTTGGTAATTTATGGGAAGTACTTAACAGTGTTTTGGGAAGCTAATCTACAAGTTGCAGACTCCAGCTACAAGCACAACACTCAGAGCTGTTTAAAAATCAAACTACTTCCCTATGGACGTGCACATTCTACTAACTTTTCCTATGTATAAAAAGACTCTATATATTGTTTCATTCCTCCAGTACCTCTTGCCTCTCAAAATCTTCAGGCTACACATATTCTCAAAGAGACAATATATTTTGGGGAAATGAAAGTTTACTTTCAGGATTCTTGATTTTGTCTTGGGATATTTAATCTGATTGTGAATTTTAATTAGATCCAAAGTGAAGTTACTACTCATGCTTCTCCCAGAAAAAAAAAAAAATGAAAGCATTTATCATTTTGAAGAGCTTGCTAGTCAAATGATGTAGTGGTTATCTTTCCATTTGGCACATATATATATATATATTTTTTTTTTAAGGCACAATGTGTGCTTTAAATGAAAGGAAGAAATTAAAGTTACCTGCCTGTAGAGTTAGATATGCTCACCTTGCCATTGCTGTCATTTCAAAGTTAAGAGTTGCTGTCTCATGTATGTGTGTGAAATTGTGAAGGACTTGAACTCTGGGATGTTGTTATGCTGACCTGTCAGTTTTTAATCAAATTAGACATATCCTGTAATGTTTTAAATAGTGCAGTTTGCTTCAAAGTTCATTGAGACTCTAGGGTTTATAATAAAGGAGACCGACTGCTTTATTGTGTGATGACATTCCATGCCTTGCAGCCTGCTGTTCAAGACCCCAGGAGAAAGTCATTTGCTAGAAGTTTACAGGAGGCGTTGTTTATTCTTTTACAGTAGACTGAAAGGTGTGTCAAAGATCAATTTTTCTTCACTGTTTCATGATTTCCACCTTATTTATATCAGAATTTAAAAGTAGTAGGACATATCCTACATCTAGAAATTCAAAATAAAGCGTGAGTTCAGTGAAATTTGGCTGGATACTCTGAATCTTATACATCTCATATTTTTATGTTTACACAAGCTGCCCTGGAGTCCAAACAGAGCTCCTTTTATAAAAGCTTTATGACATAATTGAGGACACATTTTCCTCAAGGCTTTAAATAAATAATCAAGTAATAAGTATCTTATGCCAAAATTAACACAGGTTAACACACAGACACAGTTACAGAAAATGCATGCTAATGCACGCATGCATACTTATGTATAGCCAGACACACATGCACACACGTACATACATTCTATCCTGTTTATATTGTCTATGGTCTCTATGCTTATGGCTAATACCTGCGTGTTTTGCTTTATGCTACACTCCTCCAGCCTTAAATTCCTTTATTTTGGGGTAAAAAAGAAAAATCAAGGTGTTCTCAAAAATACAGTTTTGCATTATATTGAAGTATTGGTGGTCTTTTTAGTCAATGAGCGCCTCTCTTATCTACTAAAATGCGGTTTATTTAGCAGCTGTGAAAAGAAATGCTGATACAATATTATAAATTATCCTCATCCTAATTTTTATATTTGATCATGACGCTAGTTAAAAGTCATTCAGTCCATGCCTTTCCAAGTATTGGAAAAAACTGAAAAGGAAAATGTTGATGCAGCGAGGTGTTTATATTGTCACAGTACTAGTAATTTCCTTTTTGGAGGAAAACTATCCTTTCTCAAATGTCAGGCTCATCTCCCTGCTCCTCCCCAATAAAATCCCTTGTCATTGCATTTATTTTCCAGAATCAGATTTCATCACATGACAACATGAAGCTGTGGATGCATCTCTTCTGTTCATCTCTCCTGGCCTGTGTGTCTCTACAGTCCCATTCTCCCATGCCCTCCGTCAGAGGTTCCTGTGATTCTCTTTGCAATTGCGAGGAAAAAGACGGCACAATGTTAATCAACTGTGAAGAAAAAGGTATCAAGAAGTTATCCCAAATAAGCGTGCCACCATCGCGACCCTTCCACCTCAGCCTATTAAATAATGGCTTGACAGCGCTTCACACAAATGACTTTTCTGGGCTCACCAACGCGATCTCAATACACCTTGGATTTAACAATATTGCAGATATTGAGACTGGTGCATTTAATGGCCTTGGCCTCCTTAAGCAACTTCACATCAATCACAATTCTCTGGAAATTCTTAAAGAGGATACCTTTCATGGACTGGAAAACCTGGAATTCCTACAAGCCGATAACAATTTTATTACAGTGATTGAACCAAGTGCCTTTAGCAAGCTCAACAGACTTAAAGTGTTGATTTTAAATGACAATGCTATCGAGAGTCTGCCTCCAAACGTATTTCGATTTGTTCCCCTGACTCATCTAGATCTCCGTGGAAATCAGTTGCAAACATTGCCTTACGTCGGTTTCTTAGAACACATTGGCCGGATATTGGATCTTCAGCTGGAGGACAATAAGTGGGCTTGCAATTGTGATTTATTGCAGCTAAAAATTTGGTTGGAAAATATGCCTCCACAGTCTGTCATTGGTGATGTTGTGTGCAACAGCCCTCCGTTGTTCAAAGGAAACATCCTGAGTCGACTGAAAAAGGAATCTATTTGCCCTACTCCGCCGGCATATGAAGAACACGAGGACCCCTCAGGATCATTGCATCAGCCAGGAACATCTTCAGTCAGTGACAGTCGCATGTCCACCAAGACCACGTCCATTTTAAAACCACCTACCAAAGCACCAGGTTTGATACCTTATCTTACAAAGCCATCCACTCAACTCCCAGCACCCTACTGTCCTATCCCTTGTAACTGCAAAGTCCTAACCCCATCAGGACTTCTAATACACTGTCAAGAGCGCAACATTGAAAGCTTGTCAGATCTAAAACCTCCTCCGCAAAATCCTAGAAAGCTGATCCTAGCAGGGAACATTATTCATGCGGTCATGAAATCTGACCTGGTGGAATACTTCACTTTGGAGATGCTTCACCTGGGAAACAATCGTATTGAAGTTCTTGAGGAAGGGTCATTTATGAATTTAACAAGACTACAGAAGCTTTATCTTAATGGTAACCATCTGACCAAATTAAACAGAGGCATGTTTCTTGGTCTCCACAGTCTTGAGTACTTATATCTTGAATACAATGCAGTTAAGGAAATACTACCAGGAACATTTAACCCAATGCCTAAACTGAAAGTCCTCTACTTAAATAACAACCTCCTGCAAGTTTTACCGCCACATGTTTTTTTAGGAGTTCCCTTAACAAGGATAAATCTTAAAACAAACCAGTTTACCCATCTACCTGTAAGTAACATCTTGGATGATCTTGACTTACTAACCCAGATTGACCTTGAGGATAACCCCTGGGACTGCTCCTGTGACCTGGTTGGATTGCAACAATGGATACAAAAATTAAGCAAGAACACGATGACAGATGACATCCTTTGCACTTCCCCAGGGCATCTGGACAAAAAAGAATTAAAAGCCCTCAATAGTGAACTTCTGTGCCCAGGTTTAGTAAATAACCCATCCCTGCCAACTCAGACTAGTTACGTCATTGTCACTACTCCTGCAACGACAACAAATACAGCTGGTACTATTTTAAGCTCTCTTACTGATGCTGTGCCGCTATCTGTTCTAATATTAGGACTTCTGATCGTGTTCATAACTATTGTGTTCTGTGCTGCAGGGATAGTGGTTCTTGTTCTGCACCGCAGGAGAAGATACAAAAAGAAACAAGCAGATGAACAAATGAGGGACAACAGTCCTGTGCATCTTCAATACAGCATGTACGGCCATAAAACAACTCATCACACGACTGAGAGACCTTCTGCTTCTCTCTATGAGCAGCACATGGTAAGCCCCATGGTTCACGTTTACAGAAGCCCATCCTTTGGTCCAAAGCATTTGGAAGAGGAAGAAGAAAGGAATGAGAAAGAAGGAAGTGATGCAAAACATCTCCAAAGAAGTCTTTTAGAACGGGAAAACCATTCACCACTCACAGGCTCAAATCTGAAATACAAAACCACAGACCAGTCGACAGAATTTTTATCCTTCCAGGATGCCAGTTCGTTATACAGGAACATTTTAGAGAAGGAGAGAGAACTTCAGCAACTGGGAATCACAGAGTACCTAAGGAAAAACATCGCTCAACTCCAGCCTGACATGGAGGTGCATTACCCTGGAGCCCATGGAGAGTTGAAATTAATGGAAACCTTAATGTACTCGCGGCCAAGAAAGGTCTTGGTGGAACAGACTAAAAACGAGTATTTTGAGCTCAAAGCTAATTTGCATGCTGAACCTGACTATTTAGAAGTCCTGGAGCAGCAAACATAGGCGGAGAGTTTGAGGGCTTTTGCAGAAATGCTGTGATTCTGTCTTAAGTCCAAACTTTGGAAATAAGTGCCTTACATGAGTGTTTCATCAGTGAGAACTTAAGCACAGCAGTAATCCTATGGGAAAAAGAGAAGAAAAAGAAACTCAGGGATCAGTGGGAGAAGCCATGGCATTCTGTTCAGGCGATGTAGTTTGTTTCAAATAAAATAAATCCTTGCATGTAACTCATACAAGGATTTTAGTAATATTTCTCCACATACTTAAAAAGTGTTTCATAGAAGTCCTCTTGCACATCCAAAAGGGTTAAATATTTAAACCACCCTTATTTTCTCCAATTACTTTACCTGTGGATTAAATAAAATTGGATTTTATCATTCAAAAACTATTCCTGTATATGTAGTTATAATATGTAAGAAATATATTGTTTATAACCAGTATCTGCTTTAAAAATGTGCATTGTGAAACACACTTAATTTTCTTGCAATGAATGAAAAAAAGAACTGGAACTTGGAATTCATAAACTGTAGTAGTAAAAAGCAAATGGAAAGGTTGTGATTATATGGGCCATCGGTGGCCCCAAACTTTGAACAATGGAGGGTTAAACAATGCCACTCTTATGCTTTCTGAATTTAAAAATCAAAGATGATTAATAGTCCAGGTGGAATAAATAAGCAAACTTTGGGGTTTTCTGCACATTTTGTGTGGAGATTCTTAATGTCAATGCTGCTGTGAACTAAGGTATGTCATTTGTGCTCAAAGTTTAATTCTTCTTGGGATATTTTAAAAATGCTACTGAGACTCAACTGTAAATATGATTAGAACACTTATTAAGGTTGCTTTCTTTCATAGTATTAATCCTTTGTATATCTGAATGACCATGATAGAAATACATTTCTTGTGGCAAGTAATTCAAAAGTATAAAGCAAATAGTAAAAATCATTATTTTATTTTTATTGATGTATACTTATAGATGCCATAAATGGATAGCAAAAGGCACTTCTAAAGGTAAGTGATTTAAGTTGCCTCAGGAGAGGCACAATGTAGTTTTATTTTACAAGAAGGTATAGCTAGATTTCTATGAACTATTTATTCTGTACAGTTTTGTATATTTTTGGTTCATAAATATGATTATTCTTTGGTGCCTTTCAGGAAAATTAAAAATACTGCTCACTACAATAAAACTAAAATGAAAACTCTATTTTCAAATGTGCTTTTTTCAATAAGTCTGAGCTGTAATTTAATTAATTGGGAGTAATACACATAGGCACACACTCAAAAGGAGGGCTGTTGTTTATTCTGTACAAGGAAGCATTTTGTTCAACATGTACTGCATGGTATGAAGACTATGAGTCTAAAATGAAATCATATTACCCGGTTTCTATTTTAAATAATTGCCTATTTAAAAACGAAGCAATCAAAAATTATGCATGAAAGTTTCACTGAAGACCAACATTTTTTTATTTCCCAAATTTCTAAGTACAAACGTAGAAATTCTTCTTTATAAAGTAACTCTTTCTGCCAGGCACCATGGTGCATACCTGTAATCCCAGCACCTCAGAAGATCGCAGGTTCGAGACCAGTCTCAGCAACTTTGAGAGATACTGTTTCAGAATAAAATATAAAAAAGGACTGGGGGGTGTAGCTCAGAGGTAGAATGTCCTTGGGTTCAATCCCCAGTACAAAAAAAAAACAAATAACACTGAGGTAAAATGTATATGAATCTGGAATGTTTTATATTTATCTATTAAAAATATTCATTATAGTAGTGAATAGCAAATTCTCCAAGCACTGATCTTAAGAATTACATGAGAGAGAGAGAGAGAGAGAGAGAGAGAGAGAGAGAAGAAAGAATATAATAAAATAAGCATGTTATTATACTTCTCTTACTCAGTTGAGTGCCTGCCAATATTTTTTGATTCCAATTGCGTGCATAGAGGTATTAGCAAGATTTAAGACATTTCCATGCCTAAAGGACCTTTGGAATGGCTCCATGAATGCACACAGAGACATGCCCTCAAGAACATTCTTTACTTTTGGATGGGGAAATATTTTTAATCTTTATTTATTGTTAGTTGCCCACAGTAATAAGGTTTATTTTTCAACTTATAATGAGAGGAACAAAGTTGTTTATGAAGCCATGTAAGTATATTTCCCCAATAAATGTACACTCCCAAGACTAAAACCCAATAGGAATCTGTATGTAACTTAAAAATTACATAGAAGTCATTATGGTTTCCCAAGAACACGGCATGTAGAGACTAAAATGTCTCATTTAAGATGGATTCTTTCTTATAATTTGTTTGCCTACTAGTTGAGGTTTGACAAAGCTAAGAATGGTCTTTATTTCTTATCTGTGAGAATTTCTCAGTACTCTACTTCACCTGCAATTCCTATTACTTCTCCCTTCTCCTAAAGAAGAATTTTTGTTATATCTTTTGTTTGATTTTTCATTTAAGCAGCAAATTTGGTTTCTTTTTTTTTTTTTTTTGCGGTACCAGGGATTGAACCCAGGGGCGTTCTACCTCCGCGCTACACCCCCGGCCCTATTTTTATACTTTATTTTGAAACCTGGTCTCACAAAGTTGAGGAGGGCCTCACTAGGTAGAGAGAGAGAGAGAGAGACAGGGAGAGAGAGAGCGAGAGAGCTGAGGCTGGCTGCGAACCCGGATCCTCTGGTCTCTGCCTCCCAAAGTACTGGGATTACAAGCGTGCGCCACCACACTCAGCTTCAAATTTGGTTTCTTTATGGGACTAACAGAAAGATTCAGAATCCAAAGTTCTATTCTAGTTCATTCAATATTCTCAGCCTAATACACCTGAACTGGTCACAAAAATAAATAAATTAATATTTTAAAATTGCCTTTTAATTATCTTAGGCTTGTTTCTTGAATTAATCAGAAATTATTCCTTGTTCATTGCACATCAATGCAAATTCTGATTCATGTCCAAAAATTAAATTTCTATAGCAGAGTGATAGTATTTTGTAGTCATATGGCATCAAACCTTTTAATTCTTTATCTACTAAACAGAAATTATAATATTTTCTTATAAGTAGTAACTTTTTTCACAAAATTACTTATTGAAAATTTATGCGAGTGTTCTTCAGACATCTTCCATTTGTCTCTATAATGGGATGGAGATTTTAATATGCATGTTAGAGAGAATTATGTTAATGATGTTGCCATCTTTGACTCAATGTCTTATATTCTAGCAGAGGGAAAACCTTTCCTTTCTGCTCCAATATTAAGTAAACTTCAGCACCATCTAAGTTGCCTTAAGCTGCCTTGATGCCATGGTCCAGGTAATTGAAGGGATTTAAGGTTTGATCCAGGATCGAAGAATGTGATCTGAGTATTACCTTGTCATTAAAACACAACTTTTAAAATGATGGTTTGTACACTTCCCTTATGCCCTTCTATATTTATGGAAAACTAACAAATCTATCTATCTAATCTATCAGTTGGTAAATGGAATGTATACTAGGAGACATATTTGAAAAGCTACATCATATATACATATATATATATATATATATATGCATTTATGCATGACATATGGAGAACAAAGATCATATAGAGCCTTAATATATTTGGAATTTATTTGCATTACTTTTGTTTCTGTAATAACTGATAAATACATAATTGAAAGCAGTTTTAAGGGAAGAGGAATACTACTAACTTTCGGGATTGTAAAGCCATGCAAATAAATAACTAAAGAAATCTCTACTAAGTAAGAAATCTCAACATGTAAGAATGTCTGCAAAATCACCATAAGATACGACTATCTGAATGAAAAGAAAATTATCCATGTGTATACAAGTGCTATGTGGGAAGGGAGTCTGTATCTCCTGGTAATTGGGAAATGGTTTCACAGAGAATGTGAGGATTCCTTTTTATTTCTTTTCCCTGCAGAACACTCTTATGAAGAAGAGAAAGTATCATAAGAGGACAAGCATCTATTTTATGATAAGAGATAATTACAAGTCTTTTTCAGGTTTCCTATCTGACAACCAAATCAAGAATGACTTCATCAATGAGGAATGAACATATGACTAAAAATACAGAATTCCTTTTTGCCTTTTCCATTCTACACACTGTGAAATGGAGACATTTGCTCAAACATTCTCTGAGGCTTATCACCTTAGCCATGTGTCAAATAAATAGGAGTAGATAATAGTTCTTTATCATTGAGTTGTAATAAGGCAATTATACTATTAACTTATATTGTTTAACAACTATCTCTTTTATGGAAATAATAAAAATTATGTCTTGCAGACAGAATTATTTTAATTATGAATTTATGCTCGTTACATATGCATTCATTCTTATGTATATGTAACAGAGGATACTGCCAGATGTAAAAATCCTCTTCTAGCTGCTTTGAAAGCATAATCAAATAAACAAATACTCTTCTGTTAGTCAATGTCTTTCAGCAGATTAGTGAATGAAGAAAGGAAACAATTCAAAACAACAAATTGCAGACACACACACATTCATGTGTTTCCAATTTAAATTATTAAAAATTGCAGGCTTTTAAAATAGAGTTCTTTTGTTTCTAAATTTTAAAACATGGAAAGCAGGAAGATGTGACCTTCAACAAGTAATTATTTGTCTCTTTACATCTCCTAGGTATTTTACCAGACAGAAAATTATCTCAGAAGGAATGAGGTGTTTTTGAATTATTTATCTTGTAAAAAAATCTCTGTGCATTTAAATGTCAGTTGATCATATTTGGTTTTTATAAGTCCATAAGAGATTCTATGCACACACACACACACAGAAAAATCATTTCCTTGCCAAAATGAACTTTTATTATTTTAAATTTACATTGCTATCAGCAATAAATTCACAATTATTAAATGTCCATACAGTGGATTTCCATATATATCGTCAGTGTTGTGAGCAATCGAAAGGCATTTAAGCCTCTGTCATTACCTACATATGATTCATACTGTCATAAGTTAATATAGCAACATATGGTAGAAGAAGGAAGTTAATGTTAGGGTGTACAGTAGTCCTGATTCTCAGAAAATTAGATTAGTTCAAATGCTACTTATGCTTTTAGCCATTAAAATCCACTTTATCATAACACGTTTAGGACCCATTCTTAGCATTCTTGTATATTTTAGTTATATATATATATACATATATATAAATGTATATATATATATATATATATATATATATACATATGTAAGCATATATGTTTGAAGAAAATAATGCATTATGGTATAGCAAACACAGAATTGCTAGATATCAGCATACATCATAAACTTCTAGAGTCCACCTAGTCTTTGTCATTTTACAAATAAAGGAATTAAGAGGTTTACTTTACTTATACAACTAGTAAGAGTTACAAGGCCAGAATTGAAACCCTGTTTTATTGCTGATTTTAATTTATGTTCTTAGTTTTATTCTCAGAACAATGTCCCTTACCAGAAAGCCTGCCATGAGTATTTACAGACTATATGGGGTCACAGGAAAATATGTATGTTGCCTTTGGACATATTTTGCTCTCATATTTAGGTATGATGCTGTTACCGTTAATGTTTTATTGATATAAAGTAAGACATCTGACTAACTAGTCATGAATTACATAATTCTAGGTTACTCAAAATGATATATTAGTACATTTTAGACAAAGTTTTAAGATGCTGAATAATTTATTAAACTGTATCACATATACATATGGCTGACAGAAAATCAGTGTGTAGTTTTTCTAATTTGAATAATTAATGTTCAATTATATTTTTCAAACAATATTTTTAAGAATTTATTTTTTTCTTTTTCATAGAACAAAATATGGACAAATATTAAAATACGACTGTTCTCATGATACCACATTGGTTTAAAACTTCTGCAACTGGCCGGGCGTGGCGGCGCACACTTGTAATCCCAGTACTTTGGGAGGCAGAGACCAGAGGATCTGGGTTCGCAACCAGCCTCAGCTCTCTCTCTCTCTCTCTTTCTCTCGCTCTCTCTCTCCCTGTCTCTCTCTCTCTCTCTCTCTCTCTCTCTCTCTCTCTCTCTCTCCTTAGTGAAGCCCTCCACAACTTCGTGAAACCTGGTTTCAAAATAAAGTATAAAAAATGGGGCCGGGGGCGTAGCGCGGAGGTAGAACACCCCTGTGTTCAATCTCCGGTACGGCAAAAAAAAAAAAAAAACTTCTGCAACTAATATATAATTTAGCTCTTATTAGAATTACAAAACACTTGGAGATTATGGGGACAGACATTTCCATTTTTCCATTTCTAAGACCTATGGCTGATATGATTTTTTTGCCATGGTAGTGGATGTAAGTTCAAATAAAGACCATTGTTTCAATGAGTGTATCATTTGAAACCTAGGAATTCAGATATAGAGTATGAGGGATTTTTTCCCCCCATTTAAATAGACATTATTTTTTGGAGTAGTTTTGGGTCCACAACAAAACCCAAAAGGACAGAGTTCCCATATATTCCTTTCTCCCACACAAATAGCTTTTCCCACTATAAATATATAATACTGACTGGTACATTTATTACAACTGATGAGCCTACTTTATACATTGTTATTATCTAAAACTATATTTCATTCTTGGTGTTGTACATTCTGTGGGTTTTGACAATTGTCTTCCAAATTAAGAGTATCATGCAGGATAGTTTTGCTCCCTAAAATTCTTGAGCTTTGCCTAGTCATCTTTCCTTGGCAGCCACTGCTCTTTCAGGTCTTGACAGAGTCACCTTTTGCAGAATATCAGAGTTGGATCATACAGTATGAGGCTTCTTTCACTTGGTAATATTCATTTAGGCATCTTCTCGGTGCTTCCATTCCCTAATAGTTCCTTTCTTTATAGTATGGAATAATATTCCATTGGATGTAGTACAGTTCATTTATCCATTCACCTATGAAAAAAAATCTTGGTTGCATTCAAGTTCTGATAAATATGAATAAAGCTGACACAGCCATCTGTCTGAAGATTTTTATGTTGCTGTAAGTATTGATTCATCTGGGTATATTTCAAGCAGCATGATTGCCGGGTTATATATTTAGCCTCTTGTTTGTTTCCTAAGCAACGGTCTTCAAAATGGCTGCACCATTTTGCCTTCCCACAAGCACTGAAGGAGAGTTCCTGTTACTTCACACCTTCACCAAGGTTTGATGGTGTCCATGTTCTGAATTTTGGCCATTCTAGTAGACATGTAGTGCTATTTCATTGTTGTCTGAATTTGCAATTACCTTACGCCATAAGATGTGGATCATCTTGTTATATGCTTATTTGCCATATGTACATCTTTTTATTTATTTATTTATTTATTTTTTGCGGTACCGGGGATTCAACGCAGGGGCGTTTTACCTCCGTGCTACGCCCCCGGCCCTATTTTTTTTATACTTTATTTTGAAACCGGGTTTCACGAAGTTGTGGAGGGCCTCGCTAAGGAGAGAGAGAGAGAAAGAGAGAGAGAGAGAGAGAGAGAGAGAGAGAGAGAGAGAGACAGGGAGAGAGAGAGCGAGAGAGCTGAGGCTGGCCGCGAACCCGGTTCCTCGGGTCTCCACCTCCCAAAGTACTGGGATTACAAGCGTGCGCCACCACGCCCGGCCCATATGTACATCTTATTTGCTTATATATCAGTTGAGGTTGCTCATTTTTAAATGAATATTAATTGTATTATCATTGAGTTTTGAGGTTTTTGTATAATTTATATAAGAATCCTTTATTAGATATGTGTTTTGCAAATATTCTCTCCCAGGCAATGGCTTATCTTCTCATTTTTTGAGTGTCTTTCACAAAGCAGATGTTTTCATTTCAATGAAGTTCAGCTTATAAATTCTTTCTTTCATGGATCTTGCCTTTGGTGAGTAGCTATGCATTCATCACCATGCCCAAGGCCATCGAGATTCTCTCCTATGTTATATTCAGGAAATTTTTATGTTTTTAATTTTACACTTAGGTCTATAATCAATATTTATTTAACTTTTATAAGAGATATAATATATGTATCTAGATTCCTTCATTTCCAAGTGAATAATGTCCAGTTATTCTAACACCATTTGTTGAAAAGATAATAGGAGTACATTTTTAAAATCACATACAATTTGAAAATGGATTATTGCCTTATTTACAGTATAAGATATTTTGGTGTTTATAGCTAATACTTGAGTGGCATTGATGCTATACATCACTGCATGTCTAAGGGAATATAAAATATAAAATAGCATATTGCCAAATGATAAAGACTACCATTGTTGAGTCTAAATATCTTAAGGTATAAGATAATTGACTGTGAATATAAAACTGTGAATATAAAGCTTATAATATAGGCTCAACAGGACCTATTGAGCACTTTATGTTTATGACAAGAGGCCAAATCACTTCTATATAATATTGCATTTAATGCTAACAGCAAGCTGGGATATGGATTTTATCATAGCATGAACTTTACAGATTAAAAAGAAATAAGAAAATGGGTCATTTGTTCAAGGTCACAAAGAAAAAGAAAAAAAAAGGTGGGGCCAGGATCGAACCCAGTTGTATCAAATACAGACCTTGCTGCTGAATTACTAAACTAAGTCTACTCACAGGTGAGTTTTTCTTTAAGGAAATCTGTTCAATTTTATGATAAAATTTAAATTATTTGTATATGTGTCTTTACAAATATACCAATATTAAATGTTACGATTCATTGAGTTACTAATAGTTTGCAAGGATTAACAATAATAATGCCTTGGTATAATTGTAATATAACCCAATTATATTATACATGAATCCTAGATTCCCTAGGGCTAAATATTATCAATTTTACTATTAATAAAAATGAATATTTGGACAGAATTTTTTTTTAGATTCTTCTTTTCCATTTTCTTCTGATGAGACCTGAGATTGTTGATAGAAAGTTTTAAGACTGAGAAACAGAAATCATGGAGCAATTTTGAGAGAGAAATCAAGGTATGAAATTCATACTAGCCACTAATGTTTACACATATTGCTATAGTAGTCAATAACTAATAAATGGTCACATTTATGACTCTCAATTTGAGTTAATGTTTTAATATATTTAATACATAGGCTAACATTTTCTTTTAATAAATGGATGAAACATAATGAGGCATAGAATTTCTTGAGTCTTTTTCTCTAACTTTACAATTCACTAAAATTCACATCATTAGAGGAATTGTTCAATTCTTGCTCGAAGGTATTCTACAAATGCTAAGCAGTTATTGTCACAGTTTACGTTCATGATCTCTGCAAAAGAGATGGGAGAAAAAAATATCTTGGCTGTACTTAACAGATAAAAGTAAATAAGGGCAAAATTCTAAAATATCAGGCTATCAAACCATCTGGGTCTGGGAATTTCAATGAAATAGACACAGAACAAGTCACCACAGTGATGAGGGTGAGAAACTATCTGGGGGAATTCACAAGAAGGGGTTTAAATTACAGGTCAGTTCTGCATAATAATAGTGAATGACTCTTAGCCTTTGTTATAGAAAATAGGTTGGTTCCCAGATTACCTAAGGATGTAACAGAGAACTCCACAGGACAGATGGGAATCCTGAAGAAAAAAAGAAATAAACTGCACAGTTTCATGGACATTTTGGTGATACCTTTCATAATATGAATAGAGTCTTAGGGAGACAATGAATGGGCTAACTAACAGAAATTCTAGCCACTCTCAGTTGTCCAGAAGTGGCCAATTTCCAAGAGGTCCCTTACAATAAAAATGCTGAAGTGGCATGGCGAATGGACAGATTTAGAGTACTTCAGCACTGGAACTTTGAATATATTTCGATTTGCACTAATCGAATTTCCAAACTGTTCCATAGCAATAGTAGTAATCTAGGGATTATTAGATTCTTAACGTATTTATCCCTTATTATGTGATTTCCTGGTTTGTATTTTCAGCTATGAAGGACACACAAACTTCATCTTGCAATATAGCATTACAATATAAATTTGCTTATAATGATGATTTAATACTTATATTGTATATATTTACATGTGTTGTTTTACATTGTAACATATATGAATTCCTCCTAAGAGTCTTATTTTTGTATATCATTGATTTATATAGCAAATATTTATTAAGCATCTGTTATAGAGCAGGTATACAGTAGAAAATTTTTAAATGAAATTATCACTTGTTTGTGATTCTATGATAATGTTTTTAATATTTAAACATTTAATAATTTCCAAATATGCCTTTTTTTACTAGGGTGTACGATCTATGTAATCTATGTGTGTGTAAGCCTCTATTATAAAGCTCAACAGGTATTTAATAAATAATTCATGAATGTCATCATACTTTGATAATTAAGATCTAAAACAATGCTTTATCTGTGAAATTTATCTGACATACTAATAATTTCTCTAAATTATATAATAAATATTTTTGAAAAGATAATTTCTCCATATTACCTTTTACTTTACTGATGCTTACATTTATTAAATACTCTAACCTTTATGGAATATATAAGTTTTTTTTATTTTAATCACCTTCTTCTAGCCAAATGGATGATGAGTGTTTCTATAGGGGCAAAGGCCAAATACCATCACCCAGTATAATGGGATTCTAAGGGAAATATAACAGGTCTTTATAAAGAAAAATGTTTTGATACCAACATTCTCCTTGAAGCATCTTCTTGTTCGTGAATGCTTTGCAAACTGGATCATTCCTTGATGAATATTCTATGGAGTAATAGGGGTTTGTGAGTGGCTACTACTTGGAAAGCCAAACTCATGCTGAAATGTCAAACTAAACAAATGTAGATCCTAAAATAAAGGGGAGACTGAATGACTGTCTTTATATCCTTCTTTGATTTGAGAGGGAAAAGTTGAGTTTTTTCTTTTTCTTTAAATTTCTTGTTTTTGTTCTAACATATTAGTCTAAATCACTTTTCAGCATCTACTCAACTGGCACTTGAAGACTAACATAAAGACAGTCTAGATTTCTATAAAGGGCCCAAATGATTCTTCCTTCCTATAGATTATAGATAGTCCAGGTTAAAAGGCTGTATGGATCCTCTTACCTAAAACCTACCTAACCCTGTTTGTATTTTGCCTAAGGCTATGACTACACTAAATCTTCAATTTCCAAAACATCATTGACACTTATATGTAATTTATATTTGAGCTACTCGGAACCCTCACTGGAAAAGTGAATTAAGACTATGTTTCAATTATGCCAAACAAAACATATCTGTGCTATCCAGGGTTTATTGTTAATCTTTTACTGAGTACTTGGATTGGGATAAAGGGCTTGTACTATGCACTTATTATGAATAAATAGAAAGTGTTAGTAACAAAAAAGAATCGACTATGTTTTATTTGGGAAAGAGATGGGATGAGAAATAAACGTATTCAGTATGCTGGTAAGCTAAAGAAGAAAAGACAAATTTCTAGAGCACAATACTGAAGAAGCCACTTCCTGAGTATTATGGTTTGGATTTGGAATGTCCCCAAAACTCCATGTGCTGAGAGGTGGGGCTTTGGGGAAGTGATTGGATATGAGGACCTGACCTCATCAATGGGTTAAGCCATAGATGACTGGAGGTACTACTGGGAGGTGGGATCTAGGTCACTGGGGTTGTGCCCTGGAAGAGTTTACCTTCTACCAGGTCCCTTCTTCTCTTTCTCCCTAGTTCCCTACTGCCATGAGCTGAGCAGCTCACCATGCCACTGTCTCCCATCTTGCCATTCTCCGTAATGTTCTGCCTTGCCTCAGGCCCAGAGCCATGTAGCTGGCCAACCAATGGCTGAACTCTCTGAAACCCTGAGCCAAAATAAATCTTTCATACTAATTTGTTCCTGTCAGGTATCCTTGTCACAGAGACAAAAAGTTGACTGAATCTTCTGGCAGTTGTCCGCCCTCAGCAGGAACAGCAGATTCTTTGGTATCATGGCAGATAATGAGACATTGGTCACCATTCTTGAAAATCCAGGCTAATATTTATTGCTCTCATCAGCTCTCTTGATAATTTAGTATGTTATATTAATTAAATCCCTTTATAATCAAACTACCTGGAGTATATCTTCTTCTTTGAAACTAAACTATGATCAGAACCTCCAGCATCACAAGAGAGCACATAAATTTGTGGAATCATAGTCATATTGTGTTAATATAAAACAAATACTTTATCTCATGTATCTATCCACACATCTTTCCTAGGAGTTTGGTTCTTATAGCTAGTATTAAGTGGTACATGCTTAATACTTAATTCTTCTGAAACTTGTCTGCATTGGGATTTTATTCATACCATAAGAAACGAGGTCATGATTTCAGGTATTTTGATTTTTGTATCTCACAATATAAAGTATATAACTTAGTAAAAGTATACTGGTCATTTTTTTATAGGGTATGGGCTCCTTACCTAATTTCTAAAAAGGCAAACCCTTTTATACTATACCGATATTTAAAATACCTTGAGGATTCTCTTATACTTAATCTATCTGCTAAAGTAGTATTTCTAGGAATTACATCACTTACTGGTAACACATTTACTTCAATAACATTTGTAGAAATTTTACTATAAACTAATATTGATATACAATCCAAGTAATAGTTTCAAGAATTATATTATAAGCTAATATAAACAATGTATTACTCTAGGCATTTTCTCATTTAGCTCTGCCAAAATTTTTGGTAAGCAACAACATATCTGGATTGTTAACCCACTTGAATATCCACAAAATTGATATAATGTAATGCAACTTTACAAATGAGGAAAAGGAGACTTGGTCCTTAAGCACAAAGCTTTTTTTTAATTTATTTATTTGTAGAAAGCAATCCCCATAATAGTATCTTTCTGATCCGAATATTGCTGGTTGAGTACTTAAAACATTTATATTTTATGACACTCATATATCTTGAACCTTTATTTCAGCTTCCTCTATAACTTGTCCTGGAGAGGAAACATAGTAATGATACTATTTAAGACTAAGTTGCCATTAAACCAGATTATTTATTGACATGCCTTTTACAAGTAGCATAAATGACATGAATGAATGAATTTAGCACTAATATCAGCATACAATCAAAATTATCTATACTTTTGTTAGAACTGTGAGGCTATGTGCATACTAATTATCTCTTACCAAATTCCTTCCTGGATCCTTTCAGAGAAATTAAGTAGACAGAGCATGCATAAAGTAAACCCTGCCAGATGAACACATGTGAAAGAAACAATTTCTTTAATGCTGCCAGTTAATCTTATCCATTTGACATTTTCCTGTTTGACGGTGGCCATTCCCCCTGGACACATTACAGAAACTTAAACTGATATGAAATAATTTCCCTTTTGACTTACATTTCTTAAGTGGTTTAACCTATTGTCTGTTAATTCTATCAGTAACATTCCCCTTATGCTTCTACATTCAGTTTTTAACCTTTGCCTCAAGTCATTTTTTCCTATTACTCGACATACACTATGGAACATTGCTTGTCCTTGTTTTAAAAATCACATTAAATAAATTTGAACTTCTCATCTAGAAGAGATGTGCCATGCCAAATTCTCCAGCAAAACATGTAATCAATGTTAATGATTTTGCCTAGACACACAAACATAAAAATCTTAGTGGCCATTTCACCTGAAGCAAGTCAAAATTTAGATGAGGGCAGGAACTAATTTGGTGCTTTTATTCACTGTCTTTTCTGGGCCTTTAATGACCTAATTTAACCGTGTAGTAACAGAGATATATCCAGCAAAGAAGGTGCATCTGATCCTGTTCTTACCACAGATGGTCACAGGGACATTGTGATTTCCTTTACATTATCCATCATAATGTTCCCACTGTACTTTCTTCTACTCCTGGGATAGGTGAAGGGGCTGGTCAAGGATGTTTTTATTAATCCTATGTGGTGCCTTTGCTACAAGGGAGGGACCCCCCTCTAAGAGAGGGTTAGATGAATGGGTACTATTTTGTTAAATGTGAGCATAGATCAAATCTAACTTTTGGTTAACTATCAATAAATCTCAATAGGAATTATCTAAGACAGCTTTGCTTACCACTTTTTTTCTTGAGACTTTTCAAAGTACAACTCTAGTAGAGCTTTATAAAATGTGTATTTCATGGCCAACCTAGAAAAGAATGGTTAGCATATAAAAAAAGGTTCAAAACTTTTCAGCATTCACACTTCAAAGAACTTAAAGAAACATTTAAACGACCCAGTCCTTTTATAGGTAAATGATTGTGAGAATATAAAATATTTACTTTTAGGCAGGCATGCAATTAGTTAGGCTGGAACAGCATTCCAGTTAACAGCCAATTAACAACTTGAGTTGTTCCCCATTTCTAAATGCATTTAAATCATTAACTCTATAATATGAATATTTAAGGTACTTATAAGCCATTATAACGGCGTATTATACAATGACCAAAAAAATGTGTCCAATTAAGTCTAGCCAAAACACTCTTTGTTCCTTTAATACTGTTACAATAAGTCAGTTTACCAAATTTTTATTTTATTACTACTCAGGAAAAAAACACATTTGCATTTTTTATAAAGTATAATCTAAATGATAAATTTTATTATATTATAAATTGAAATGCATACATAAAATCTATTTTATAATATGTAAAACTTCCAAAAGACTATTTCATGCATTATAAAATATTTTACCGAAGTAATTATAAAGTAATAACTTCTCTGAAATTGATAATTCTGGTGATAGATTAAAATTTAAGTAATTACTAGCAATATATTCTAGTTTATAGTTATTCTTCAACAGCATCAAATAAAACATAAATTGCTAAAATGTCTTCTCAAGTATAATGTATAAACTCTAAAAGGTTTTTTATAATCTAAGTAATATGAGGTTTCTTATCAGATTCACAATATTTACTCCACGAATGTGCCAGAAGATATAGGATAGAAATAATCAATAAGAAACATCACTTATCTGTGCAAGAAACTATAGATGTGAATATTATTTAATATAATTCTATTAGTAAGAACGGCATTTTAATTCCTATTTCATATATGAGAAGACCAAAGCTTAAAAAGCTTAAAGAGATGTCATTTTTATTGTCAAACTCCTACTAATTAATATTCAATTTGTTAGTCTTACTTCAAAGCATATACTTTTTTAATCTTTCTACTTTTAAATTGAAGAGATTTTTAAAAAGTAACACATAAATGTTAAAGATTGAAAATGTTTATAATATTCTAAAAAGAGGATGATCAAAAGAATTGTGGTAAGAAGAAAATCACTAGCAATGATTAAAAATAATAATATTTTATAGGATATCTGGAATTTATTTTGAAATAAGCATGACAGAGCTGGGCGTGGTAGCACACGCTTGTAATCCTAGTACTTGGGAGGCAGAGATGGGAGGATCAGGGTTCGCAGCCAGCCTCAGCTACTTAGTGAGGCCTCCACAACTTTGTGAGACCCGGTTTCAAAATAAAGTATAAAACATAGGGCCAGGGGTGTAGCTCGGAGGTAGAATGCCCCTGGGTTCAATCCCCAGTACCAC